>JANBPO010002937.1:0-37264 GCA_024336825.1 Amorphophallus titanum | reverse complement strand
ACTCCTTCAAGTGCACATATGGGTTACCGACTCCACCATAATTGCGATACATGGGAATTTGTGAAGGTGGTGAAAGCCAGAGATCTTGGAATGTAAAAGGGACACTTAAGGAGGGCTTGGGATAAATTCAGCATTGGTGTTCATCAAGCTGGCATTGGGCTTGAGCAACCATCTCCTAGGTTGGGAGAGATCGAGAAGAATGAGGGCCAACTTGAGCAAGAGATTGTGAACTTGGACTAGGATAATAATGGACCGGATGAGAGGATCTGGGCCGTGAAGAATATTGGCCCAATCCGGGAGTGGAAGGGTGCATGGCCCTGGAAGAAACATGAACATTAGGACCAATTGGGCTAGCAGCACGAGGGGAAAAGGGAGGAGGCCCATT
Organism: Amorphophallus titanum; assembly: GCA_024336825.1. Classification (NCBI taxonomy): domain Eukaryota; kingdom Viridiplantae; phylum Streptophyta; class Magnoliopsida; order Alismatales; family Araceae; genus Amorphophallus; species Amorphophallus titanum. Next base: position 36,879 of record JANBPO010002937.1, on the reverse strand, counting down.
AAGGCAAATTTGGTCATTAGAAACTGGGCCAATAGTATGAGAAGGAGAAGGCCCATCAAGATAAAATTGTTCATTAGAAACTGGGCCAGCCGCATGGGAAGGAGAAGAAGGAGGCCCATGAAGGTGAGAAGGTCCATTATGGGAAGGGGGCCCCTTAAGATGATTAGAAGGTCCATTAACAGAAGAAGGCCCATTAAGATGATTTACAATGAGTCTTTGGGCTTACGCCGGGTCCATCTGACGAATAAGGTATGATAGATGGGCCATAAGGTTGGCTTGCCACTCAAATGGGTTAGGGGGACCACGAGAAGATGGGCTCGTGAGGAAAGAGGATTCCACGTGAGAATAAGAAGAAAATTATGAAGAAGAAGGGTAGAAGGGGTTGGAATGATGCTCCATGATGGCAAATGGAGACTTACTACAAGGATATCAATGGGAATGCAGCTCGAGAAGCAAGGGCTCGATGAGGAGAGGGCTGGACCCACAGGGAAAGTGGCAGTCCTGGGGAGACCGCTACTGGATGGAGCCGGTCCTAGGAGGACTGCAACCAGACTCTGAGATAGACGGATAGACAGACTTATGGCAATGCAAATATGACCAAGGTAACATGAGGAGAGGACTATGCAAGTAGATGGGACAAACTAGATGGTGAGGGAATAACACACAAAATGTGCAGATTATGAGAAGAATGTAAAACAATATGAACACATAACAATAATATGCAAGGGGTCTCACCAAAGTCAAACAAGTTGATATGATCGTTAAAATTGTTTGAGATTCAATGGACCATTTAATGTTTTGAATTAAGAATAATTACCTCAAGATAGGTATTCTATGGGAATAAGGTCCAAACTTTGGGTTGACTAAGGCTAACTCCCTCACACGTATGCAAATGCGAGCCTAAGGGGTGGAAAGATACAATCGGCCCGGCGTCCGTGTGGGAATCCACGGCTCACGGGGACTTATGGAGGTCCCGAATAAGAACACCCAGTCGACCCTAAGGAATATGGAGGCAAGAGAATGCAACTATGGTATGCAATGGATGGCCCTATGTGCACTGGGGTGCATGCAAAAATTTAGCATAAAAGTGAAAACTAAAGGTAAGATTTAATTATGCAAACACAATGATATGAGTGCAAACAATATATGGGGACGAAGATAATACAAAGGACAACAAGGCAGGACCATGAAATAGCGCAATCGGAACCCAGAAGGTGATCGAATCATTAATGCAAGGCATACCTATGAGTCTGCCCCTGGACCTGCATATAGAGTTTATGCACAAAACTTAAAAATAGAGACACAATTTATCCGAAAGAATCTAGGGTGTTACATCCTCCCCTCCTTTAAGAAATTTTATCCTCGAAATTAAAGGAGCTAACAAGAAGAAGCAGGGAAGAACAAACCCAAAATTCTAACACGTAGAACTTAATAACACAAATCTCGAAAAGTACCATTCAGAGGGACACAGCCAGACCATAATCACAAGTACACACTCTGGATCTCAAGGTAAATCAACCCACAGAACGAGCATGGTGCACAAGTGAACACAAGTCAGACACCTCCGAAACAAGGCAACGTCGTTTACGTCTCACAGGAAAGGAGACACGACCCATGCCACGAAAACAGCTATCCATAAAACAAATGGCAAACACAACAAGCATCAGCTTAAACAAGAAAACATAGTCCTTTCAGCTGACAGCTCCACATCATCGGCTTCAGCACCAGAATAACAATGAAACCTGGCACACAGGACGCCAACGACAGCACTGGACCACGAACACAATCAAGCCAGTCCTCACGCAGACATTACATCTGATTTGAGTTACATGCCAGCTCTACCATAATAGAAGAGTACAGCAAAACTAACCGACAAGACCTCGATCCACACAGTGCTAAATCAGATTCACAGGGAATTATTCCTCCCAAACTGAACACAACTGCCAACAGACAATAACAACAACAACAACAACAACAACAACACTTATAGAATCCCGGCTCCATACTCAACATAGAACCACAGAACACAACTACAAGCTGGGTCACATCAAGGCACAATAACAACTGAATACACGACTACAATGTATTAGCCATGCATCGAGTAGCTTACCAATAAGGACCCACAACAATAATAACAACAATCTTGAGAAATGCATCTCAAGGACCACGATCACGTTCCGAGAACACAACACCCAAGAAAAAGATTACAGAGGAGTGGAGAGTAGTCAACCAACATATATGTCGACATATTCCCCAACTCTCAGAATTGCCGGTGCCAACACCATAATGTCTCCAACAACAGCACGGCAATAAACAACATCAAGGCGCATATGGCCAAGATGAAGTCACATCGGGAAAAATAATTCTCTCGATCGGCCAGAATCTTCCAACTAATGATCCTCGCGCTTCCGCTGCGCACTCATACTATGTACACATGCATCAAAAAAACCTCGGTATTTGCATCTCAGCACACACTCGACACTATCGTAATTCACAAAATTGTAATATAACTCACCTTGAGTACCGATCCTGCTAACAACCGATCACAAGTCGCCTAAGTGCAAACCAAATAGAGTATCAGCTTTAGCACAAAGCACAAAGGAACGCTAATCTTAGCCTATCCTTACATCTTGAAACAATTACTGAACCTTCATAACATATCAGCCACCAGACACGGCACGACGAACACGGTGCACAATGGCTCCTAACAAAAAACTGGGTCCAAAGCCAGGCAACCATCGAACAAAGAGGAAATCAGGTTTAGAGCTAAAACAGTCCACACTTAAGTAGACACAGGACAAGGCCTCACCAAGATAGCACTTCTAAGGCTTACCTCGAAAAGATTCCACCAAACAGGATGAGAAGAATCAAGCTCACTAACAGTAGCTCACCAGGAAGGGAAAATCCTAGGTTCGCCTGAGCATCCTCTCAACCAAGGCATATAATCGACCACTTCGACACAACCTCAACACCTCAGGAGCTGATCAAATCGCAAGCTGGGAAATAAACATAAAGAAACTCAATAGCCATCCATGCTATCACCTAGCCACAAAGAGGTCGGCGTCGCTCGAGTCGTGCTACGTTTCTGATAACGACGGCTAGCTCTGGTGTCCTCACCATGATTGGCTCTCAGAAGAAGACGAGGGTGATCTCTTCTCCGTCGACGAGAAGGCCAAGCTTCATCGGCTACACCTTAACTCCAAGTCAGCCATAGATCACCTCGAGAGGTGCAAAATCGATTTCGAGGCTAATCATATTAGCCAAACAATCGACAAGAGCATACGCCAGCCACCAACCTGCATTCAACTCGCATGTGCATCGGATGAGCATAAGGTCGAGCAGCTCACAACATTTGTCGTTACCTACAAATGGCAACTCAGAAGTAAGAAGAGGGCTAACAGGGACAAGCCCATTGTTTTCTACAAAGGAGACATAGTCACTCAAGCCCCGCCGGAAGATGACTTCAGCTGGTCTAGGCGAGCCGACAGTACCCCTGAAGCTGTCCAAGTTTTAGACGACCTACCACCGCATATTTGGGAGATGTGCCTCAAGCAACATATTCCCCAGTGGCAAAGTTCTGCACGATGTGAATACTTTTAAGGACTGTGGACCCCTTCATAGGTCCGGGGGCAAACCTCGTTCTCCCACAAAGATACCAGGGGACTCAGCTACGACCAAGACCCAGACTTCCGTGTCTACTACGCGGTCAACGTCATAGGCCCGATACAGTCAATCGACGACCCAGCTACTGTCAACACTAAGTTCGACAGCTCCGGGGACGAGGAAGAGGATATCCTAATCTCGCTTCCCGCCAGGACCAGCACCCCAGTTCAAGTGCTCGGTGAGCCCTCGCCGTCCGGCTACAAAGACATAGGGACGGAGGAGGTCCCCAGTGCCTCCCAGCCAGTCAAAAAGCCCAATTCGGCAAACCTTCCCGATGAGTAAGATTCCCTGAACAAAGGCCATGAAGCACTGCCAACTTTAGCAGGCAACCCCATCCAAGCTTCAATGGCACCAGCCGATAACTGTCATCCGAGCACTGGTAGTCCAGAGCAATCCCAGTCTGAGCTCAGCAATGACAACCTCTCAGCTCCCAGCTTTAACCGTTAGCTTCAAAGACCCCGAAGTGCACGAAGCCAACACTGACGATGAAGACTTAATCGACTTCCAACCCACTCCTCCCAAGCTAGAGGACGGAGGCTAGGCAACCATTGACGAGCTCACGGAAGTCAACTTGGACAAAGATGAAGCCTCCCAACCAACATTCGTCAGCGCTCTTCTCATCGAAGTAGAAAGGCAGGATTATAAGAAACTCCTGCTCGAGTACAAAGGCTACTTTGCCTGGACATACAAGGAGATGCCAGGGCTAGACCCCTCCGTAGAGGTCCGTAGAGGAACATGAGCTAGCCATTTCTCCCTCAGCCACTCCAGCCAACCAGCCATAGCGGCGCATGCGCCACGAGCTAGAACTCCAAGTCTTGGCCGAAGTCAACAAAATGGTGGAGGTCGACTTCATCAAGCCGTGCATCTACCCAATCTGGCTCGCCACCATTGTCCCAATCAAAAAGAAAAGTGGTCAAGTTCGCATGTGCATTGACTTCTGGGACCTCAACAAAGCTTGTCTGAAGGACAACTTCCCAGTCCCGATCACAGAAATAATAGTCGACATGACCACCGGCCATGAAGCTCTGTATTTCTGCGTTGTGCGTCTTCCGAGGATTGCAGAGGTAATTTTTTCATATTTTTTTAAATTTCTAAAAGTTTTAGATTTTTTATTTATTAACCCCTCCCTCTCTCTCTTCCCTCATTTCTCACTCTCATCCTCTCTCTCTTCTCTCACACTCTCCTCTCATTTTCACCTCTCCAGCGGCCGACAGACCGGGGCGAGGGCTAGGCGGGGCAGCGTTGGCGACGAGGATGGGTCGAGGATTGAGGCACGAGGGTGCGGTGAAGTCGGTTCATGAGCGTGGGGCACCGACGGGGTTTCGTGGGGTGTTTCTTCGTGGAACGGCGTCCACAGCACGTCGAATCTTTGATGGAGGTAGGGGGATGGAACCTTGACTCATGCACTTCCTTTCCTGCGAGTTTCATAGGCCATGATGAGCCGAGCGGGCTTATTTGGGTGTTTTGGAAAAAATTCATGTTTTAGGACTTGTCTGCCAATCCACTGTTTCATCGCGTTTCAGACCGATTCGAGGGCATAGATGCATGCTAGGGGTGTCAGGGGAGCTTCCCCCTTGTTTTCCCCCTCATCCTTGAATGATCGGGGCGCGGAATTAATTTTTGGGATTCTTTCTGTCGTCCCATTCTCGGGTGGGTGTGGCGGCCCCTCTAGAGACCGCCGCACTCACTGGCAGCCCAAAGTAGGTGCGTGAGATGCCCTGGTCGCGTAAGGTGGGTGCGCCACCTGTTACTCTTTTGTCGGCAGGGGTATTCATCGGCTGGCGGCCACATGATAAATCGCCAACTACTGTAGCGACTGTAGCTTCGGTCGCTACTTCTGATTTTGACCGTTGCACTTCGGGGCACGTGTTTTGACCATTGGGGTCACGTGCCCTCTAGCGGCCGTAGGTACGCGCGCCAGAGGGATCTTAGCGGACCAAGGTTGGACCGCTAGAGAAACTTGGCGGCCCCATATAGGACTGCCAGACCCAATGTGACTTGTCTTCTAGCGGACCAAGGTTGGGCCACTAGAGTCCTTGTGGCGGACCAGAGTTGGGCCGCTAGAGACTGTGGCACCCCAAGGTTGGACCGCCAGGCGATTCTCCACGTTACTGTGTTTGCTGTGCGTCGTGTTGGTCCTCGGTCGACCCGGTTGTGACCCAGTGGTTGACCTTCGGCCTCGAGAATGTTCCGTACACCGTGAGACTTGTGTTTGTGTTTTGGGAGTGTCCAGAGGTACCACGTTATCTCGATTAGCATGCTCGTGAGTCCTGGGGTGCGATTGACCTCGTGTGTATTTCGAGTTCCGAGGGGGGCCCTGTGTATGGCCTTGGACTGTGAGTCCAGTTGATCAACCTAGGGCTGCGGATTTTTCATGTGTCACTATAATGTTGGATCTAGGGATTGGGCCAGATTGACGACTCAGTGCTGTCGCGTGCGAAGGTCTTGACCCGAGTCTTGTGACTCAAGGACCGTTGAGTTTAATAGGTCTAGTGGGCTGTCCAGAGTCAAGTGGCCACGAGCCACTTCTTCCCTCGTGTTACTCGCGATGGGTGCATGCGTGGTTTTCTGTGTTCACGTCTGTGAGCCCCCACTAGTCGTAGCTTCCATAGCACGCGTGTGCTGGCCCACCGGGAGTGGTGATGTGGCATACCCGAGAGAGACGGTGAGTAAGCTGGTTACCGTAGGGCCCCCGTGCACAGCCGAGTCCGGGCTCGAGGGGAATTACCAGCTAGAGGATAGGCCTAGGGTGTATGGTCTGAGTATGCACACGAGGCTGAGGGTGTCAGACCCGCACTGACAAACGTGACCTTAGCTAGTCCTTATTTTGTGGTACTTCTGGTTATTGAGTGTGTCTGAGTCTCGCACCCGGGACGTTATAGCTAGACACTTGTGACGCTGTGTAATATGTCAGGGGACGCATCCTGTCTGTTCTTCTAGTGGGTGGTACTCCCGTCATGTGACGTGAGTTTGTTGTGACTCGAGGTTCTGTCCCTCATCTGCGAGACGAGATCTTGTGTGTTATTTTCGAGAGCGTTCCTGTAGCCGAGGTCTAGGGTTTTCAGTGAGCGTCACTGAGGGTTTTTCCTAGGTGACGTGAAATTCATGACAGCGAGGTCGTGATTGTGTTTTCGAACTGTGTAATTTCGGCTTGGGCCCTGCTGTGAGGGCAGGTTTTCGTGACTGAGGCATCGTGGAATTTTCCTAGTAGCGTGACTAGGGCAGTTCATGTCTAGTTGTTCCCCGACCGTGGGATCGGGATGTTGGGTGCGTGACTTGGTTGTTCCCTCGATGGGCGACCAGGTCGTGTTTTCTGGTGCAGTAGGAGTAGCTGTAGAGCCGAGGTATTACCGGCCGCCGTAGGTTACTGTTCCTGCTGTTACTGCTGTTCTTTTTGTAGCTAGCGTAGCTCTTTCCCTTCCGCCGTTGTTTTCTCAGTTGGGGTTCCACGGGATCCCTACTGAGCCAGTGATAGGAGGCTCACCCCTGGTTTTCAGGTGTGACGGTTCTTCCTCGAGGTTCGAGGACGTTGCGTGGAGGTTCTTAGTTGCCAGCTTGCCGGGCCGAGTGTTCACTTGGTATGTGGTGCGTTTTACTGCTTTAGACTGTACTTTTTATTGGACTAGACTCTGTTGTAGTTAGTTATTTATTTCTGTTATTATATCTATTGTCCTACTTTATTTCCTATTTCTATGTGCACCACACCTATCCTTTTAGCCCTTTCTAGTCTTCGGGCTCGTGGGCGGCGGGCCGAGGTTCGAGTCGCGTCGATTCCTTTCCGGTACTCAGATCCCGGGTCGCCACACAGGTGATCATCCCTCCTCTTCATCTTGATGACAAAATCATCAATGTAGCATTCTACCTTGCAATACAGTAGCTCGTCGAATATCTTGATCATCACCCGCTGGTACGTGGCACTAGCATTCTTGAGGCCGAAGGGCATTCGCTTGTAGTGGAATATCCCCTTAGGTGACCGAAAGGCCGTATGAATTCGGTCATGCTCAGCTATCCAGATTTGGTTATAGCCAGATGATCCGTCCATAAAGGACAGGGCCTCATGGTCAGTAGTTGCATCAATCATCACTTCGGTAATGGGCACCGAGAAGTCATCTTTCAGGCAAGCTTTATTCAGGTCGCGAAAGTCCACGCAGATCATAATCTATCCATTCTGCTTCTTGACTGGCATGATGTTGGCCAGCCAAGTGGTGTATTGGTTCTTGGCCACAAAATTGACGTCTATGAGCTTGTCGACTTCTTTACAGATTTGGTTTATCAGCTCCAGTCTCATGCGCCGGTGGGATTGCTTCACCGGATCCATCTTGGGATTAATAGCCAAGCTGTGCTGAGTTACGTCGGAGCTGAGGCCAGGCATTTCTTTGTAGTTCCAGGCAAAGCAGTCTCGGAACTCTTCCAGTAACCTCACATATTGTTCCCTCTCCTACGGGGGTATGAGGGCACTTAGAAAGGTTGGCTTGGGGTCGCTTTCCGTGCCGAGGTTGATTTCAATAAGCTCGTCGATGGTAGCCTGACCGCCATCTTCAATTTTTGGGGGTGCCGACAACAAGTCGACAAAATCTTAATCTTCGCCATCCTTGACTTTGAGGACGCCATAAGCCTCTTCTTGTTCTGCCTCACTGTGTGCAGAGGTCGCATTTACTTCACACCCGCCTGGGGTCGTAGTTGGCAGGCCCGAGGGACTCCCTGATGCAGAGAGGCACAAGGCTGCTCCGGGGTCTTCTAAGTAATCATCATAGATGGCTTCGACGGGGGGCGAAGTGGTTGTTGGCCATGCTCGGGGCTACTCCCCCAGCGATGGCCAGGGTTGCTTGTTTTCTGCTGCATCCTCAGGAACCTGGTACTGGACTGATATTGTATATATTCCCCTTTTGGGGCTGCTTGTGACATGGGGGCGTGGCGGGGCCAGCACGTAGTCTCCCATTCTGAGCTCATCCCTGTTAATCAGGTCCTGAGTGATATCTTTGAAGACGTAACAGTCTTCGATAGGGTGACCTAATATCTGGTGGTAAGGGCAGAACAAGGGGTCACCACTTCTTCGGAGATCCTGGGTCCTCTTGGACTTCGGGAGGGAGACTTTGCCATAGTGACAGGCCCAGTCAAAGATCCCTCGAGTCTTCTCTCTTGGAAAAGAGTAGGGCTTCTACAGCTTCTCCTGTAGTGTATGCCCTTGTCCAGTCAGCCGTCTGGCCGAAGGGTCGGCTATATTCCTCGCCTCCCCCCTTGAATGCATAGGGGTCTCGGGAGTGGTGTTTCGGGACTGAGGCGTGCCTTCATCTCGCAAGCTGAGAGAGCCTTGGATCAAGCTGGCCACGAGTGCAGCTACCTCGGCCAACCATGCCTTCAGCATCTCGATCTCCCGTTGTTGCTTCTGATATAGAGGGAACATAACGGGATTGTATCGAAAAAAATCTGGAGCATGGCCTGTATCACCGCTCCTCACTTCGCCAATAGGCGGGGGCGAGGGTGCCTCGGCGTTGTGGACTTTTGAGGTCGACCCCTCAGAAGAGGGGGAGATTTTTCCCGTGCACCTGCGGTGGGGAGGGTTCCAAAGGAACACTTCTTCATCTTACGCTTCCTCAGTCGAAGGCATAAGATGTTTATTGCAGCGGGTTTCCTGCAGATCTACAGCTTCAGGAGAGTCGTCACCAGACGAAGCTGAGATTGATATCACGTCAGCTTCGTAATGGTCCTCTATTGAGAAGCCCAGACCCGGGTGCTTGATAATTTGTAACAGCCTCCGGTCCTGGTTCGGCGGGTTCCACATTCTTTTGAACATTTCCTTCCGACTGGAGGGCTGGTAAAGGGGGATCCCTTATTTTCTAGCCAATCCAACTGCATGGTCAGTCATGTTGGGAAGCCCCATGATTGGGACATGTGGGTCACGCAGCTCATCGAGGAGTCAACAATCGTTGTCCTCTCTGACTGGCTTTTCCCCGGCTACATAGAAGATAGTGGGTGGCCCTTCTGAATTAGGCACCTCGAAAGTCCTCAATGGCTCAGCCGCTTGACAATCTACTTCTGCTACGGGCTTGATGATCCCAGGCGGGACTCTAACATCCTCTAGCAGGTCCTCAAGGTAGGGTGTCCCCGGTATGGGATAAATGGCAAGGGGAGCGGCCTTGAGTACCCCCTCTTCTTGCACAATAAATGGAACATGTGGGGGAGCTACATAGCCCGGGGGCGGCGGAGGGAACCAGCTATCCGACTCCATCTTCTTCTTCCCTTTGTCTTGTGCAACTTGGGGAGATTGCTTTGGCTTCTCCAAGTACAGGTTGGCATCTAATAGGTGACACTCAAACACCTCGAAAGGGTGGAGGTCGGTGAAGATTCTGACTTCTTTCCCCTCGTAGGGGTACTTGATGCATTGATGCAGGGTGGATGGTGCCACCCTATTTTGGTGTAGCCAGGGCCGGCCAAGCAACGCCTTATAGGAGGTATTGGAGTTGATTACATGGAACTGGACCTTGGTGGTGAAGTCCCCTAGGGACAAGTCGAACTCCGCGACCCCCATGGGCACCTCACGCTTCTGGTTGAAGCCAGTGATTTTGACATTCCAGACTTCGACCAGGTGTACGTCAAAGTAGTGTTTCTGGTACACCCGGTAGGGAAGTATGTTCACTGCTACTCCTGGGTCAATCAGGACTTTGTTGATAGGTTGCTCGTTCAGCTGGCCCTTCATGTAGAGCGGCCTGTTGTGAGTGCAAGTGGGCAGAAGCATGCCGTCCTCAGTGAAGGCCACGGCTACTTCGGGTGACATTTCTGCCAGGCAGGTCTGGAGGTATGCCAGTGTCTGGAGTGCAGCAATGATGGCTTGCCTTGTTTCTTCATCCAGAGATAAAATCTCCCAGACGGTAAACCAGGCTGGGATCTTTTTCAGGTGCCTGACTATTCGGTCGGTGGCCCGAGCCTTGAGCAGCTTCATCTCTTTGGCTTTGCTACGCCTCCCCCCACCTTGGGCCTGGGGTACTGGGTCAGAGGGCGCCTCCTCCACTGGATTTGGTGCGACTGCTTGAGCTTGCGGGGCCTCCTAGGTCTCCCCTCCTTCTTGAATAAATTTGGCCAGGTTTGGGATGTTGTCAAATTCTTCCCTTGGCTGAGGAGGGGCTGCTGCGGGTGAAGCCGAAGGGCGGTCTGCTTCTTTGGTCAGCTGGGACCCCTGGGGGCATGACTGCCTTTCTCTTCGAGCTGCCAGGAACTCGGTGAATGAAGGGACACTCTGGTCACTTGGTTGCGTGGGGTAGAGACCCGAGGGAGGAGGAATCTCCATGCCTTGAACCCTAGGCTCGGGGGCCTGGTATGGTTGTTCTCCCCTGAGCAGGATGTTGTTGTTGGCCTGAGGAGGGCATCCCCATTTCCTTCCCGACCTAGTGGCATGCTGAGAAGTGGATGCTTCAGCTTGGTTTGCTTCTGCCAGCTCGAGGGATGGTCCTTCTTCTTCTTCTTCCAGGGAGAGGGCGGTGTCAAATAATGTCGAGAGGGTGTTGCACGCAACGACGACCTCCTTCTTCTTGTTGTTTCTAGGCTTTCTCTTCTTTTTCCTCTTTTCTCTGATGGCCGGTGGTTGTTCTTGGGGAAGTTCGCCCCATAAGGGAGGCTCTTCTTTTGCTTCGGCTTCTGGTCTCGGGACCAGTTTGAGGGACTCGAACTCCTCCCAGGGGACATATTCTTTTAGCTCGACAGGCCAGATCTTGGGCTGTTCATAATCTTTGAGCCCATCAATGATGGCCTGGAGTCTTTTGACAGTAGGACTAACCTCTTTATGCACCCACATCAGGATGTGCTCCTTCTTATTATAAGTTGGCCACCTTATGACAAGCCGAGGGGTCGTGTCATGCCACATAGGGTTCACCGGTGGTGGTGTTGGTCAAGGCATGACACCCCTCATATGAACCTCTGGAATGGGCTGAGGGGCCTGTCTTTTCCTATTCTTCTTTGGGGCGGACTGCTAACCTCCTCGGTCTTGAGCCGGCGTTCTGACAAAAGCTTCATAAGTAGCGCAGGTATTGGCCTCCACCCACTCTTCAGGCAATTCCTGGTACAGTGACACCATGTTGACGGTGGAAGCCAAGTTGGGCATCTCATGTGGCTATGGAGGCTCCACCTTGTGCTCCCCCATGTCCAGCTCCCCATTCTTGATCAGGGACTCAATGACGTCCTTGAAGACGTAGCAGTCGTCAATGGTATGCCCGAGCATCTGGTGGTATTGGCAGAAGCGAGGGTCATCCTTCTTTTTCAGGTCACCGGGCCTCTTTGGTTCTGGCAACGTGATCTTGTTGTACTTGGTTACCCACTCGAACAGGAGCCAGGACTTGTCTCGGGAGAAAGAATACAGCTTATTCCTCATTTTCTCCCTCAGGGAGGGACCTTCCCGCCATTCTGTGGACCTAGGCGGAGGAGGGTTGGAAGCCCCTTTGGCCTTTTCCTTTTGCTTCTCAAAAGTTTGGAAGTTCAGGGCGTGACCCTTAAGGACTCTGTACACTGTAATATCTCAAATTCTCATGTACTTTCACACAACACAGCTCTGATACCAACTGTGACGACCTAGACTCTCGAATTCCAACCCCCCCTCTTTCAACCCTCCACCGGCGACGAGCCCTACCGACGACCACCTCCACTCAGTCCACTCTCCTAGCAGACTATATGGGATGGAAGAGGATGGTGGTGCGGCGCTCCCTACACCACTTGGAAGAGGAGGGAACACCTCTGGTGGCGGCGGACCAACCGGGAGAAGAAGAACGGCCACCGGCCTAAACGGTGGAGGAAGGACCTTCCACGGTGGCGCCGCCACTTGAAAATGCCTCTGGAAGCGATGAAGATGAGCCTGCAGTAGAGGGGACGCCGGCGGTGGCAACCAGTCGGCGGTCATCGGAGGTAGGTCGAGATCTCAAAAACCCCTAATTTTTGACTTTTACACCGCATGCATGTGGGTAGATCATCAAGGGAATGGCTTAGGGGACCCATAGAGATGGTGTAGAGGCCCTCAGGGCCATTCCACAAGCTTGGGGAAAGAGGTAGAAATCGCCCCTTCAGTGGTAGCCTAGCGGTCCTTCCAGCGATCGCTAGGGAAGGGAAATGGTCTAGCATAGACCACTAGCGGCGAAGAAACAGTCTAGAGGGAACCATTAGGGGTTCTGAGAGCTCTCTCTTTCCTCCTTTTTTTATTTTTCTTCTTTTATTTAATGAAATGCATGAATTGTTTATTATTATTACATGGAGGATTGACCCCTATCTATTAAATGCATGCAGGGAAAGCGCCAGACCAGGGTCTCCTTGCTGCAGGTCCGAGCAGTGTACCTAGCACTACCCGACTTCGAGAGAGAGCGACTAGCCTCGATGGGATTCTCTGAGCTCCTGAGCATCAAGGTGATGAGGCCAGACACCGCCTTGCTGTATGCACTCCACGAGAGGTGGGACCCAGTCAGCAGGGCTTTCCTGTTCCCGTGGGGACACATGATCCCCATGCTGGAGGATGTTGCAAGGATTACAAGACTAAGAGTGCATGGAGCACCAGTGACAGGCATGACGTACCTCGACTACCGAGAGTTGGCACGGGAGCTGCTAGAGCTAGAGCTGACGAGACCAGGCCATCACTCATCCATGCTGGCATGAGCGACCCTACAGGAGAGCCTGGGGCTGAGAGGAGTGGCGATAGCCATAGGAGAGCTGCCTGAGAAGCACCTCGGGAAACTGACGGACAAAGCCAGACAGAGAGTGGTTGTAGAACCAGGACTAGAGGGAGACATTGTCCTTCGTTGCTTCCTGATGCTGTTATTCAGGAAGCTGATTTTTTTGACGAGGGCAGATGGAGTGAGCTGCAAGCTCCTCCCACTACTGAGGGATTTAGACGGAGTTAGGGAGTATGCTTGGGGCGCTGCTGTGTTGGCATTCCAATTTGACTCCCTCAGCACCACCGACCGGTAGACGATGCTGGGTGGCTTCTCACCTTTGCTTCAGGTAAAATGCTCTACTTTGAATGCTTATACTTGTGCTTATGATCATGCTTATGATTATGCCCATGATTAGTTATATGTTGACTCTTGAAAAATGTAGGTATGGAGCTACCTATACCTCCTCGGCCTAGGGCGGGGAAAGGAGGTTCATCCAGACCAGGTACCCATCACGAGGCGATGGACGGTGGTTCGGGACACGGGGTCACTGCGACGTTTAGCGCGGGCGATCCAAGATGACATGGAGACATTTCCCTATGCATCGGTAAGACTACATTTAAGCTTCTAAATGCACTTAAAATATTTCTAAATGTTGACACTTGACCCTAATGCCTACCCCTTTCAGGTGCGCTGGACACCGTACCGTGACTAGGGTCACGAGGGACAGCCCTGGGCAGAGGTGGCCTAGGCTTACGCGGGATAGGACATGTGGCTGCATTACATGAACGTCATTGAGCCACTTCACTAGCGCCCGATCATGAGGACCAGGGGCATCCACCAGCCAGAGGTGGATTTCCCGGTGAGGGATGATGAGCTCGTGGGACGGTCCTTGAAGGGACTGAGCAGTGAGATCGACTTGATCACCTGGGCGATTGACCAGGTGCGCGACTGGATGCGTAGAGGTCAGGTGGTGCGAGCCCAGGCTACCAGTGGCGAGGCCTACCTGAAGGCCTATGGCAAGAGATACGGAGACCAGGTGTTCCGTATTGCTCGACGATCGGTATGACTTTCTAAACTTACACTTCTTAATTATTCCTAATGCACTGACACCTGGACTTGCTACATGTAGCTAGACACCCAGGGATGGATAGCAAAGCTCCAGGGTCTCCTCCACTCCACCATGTAGCAGAGGGATGAGTTCCAGCGCACGTTGGAGCATCTGGTGAGTCCTATTAAACTGAAAACTTAATACGCAAATGCTTATGGACTGACTGACTTAACCTTTATGTAGTAAGCCGAGGGAGCACAGCGATAGGGACCAGACGCCTCGGCTTCTTCCTCCCAACCAGCAAGAGGCCGAGCTGAGTGAGATGCTGACTTCGCACCGGTGGTTGCTCGGGCCGAGGAGGCTGAGGCCACTGTCGCAGAGAGGGTAAGCAAACCAACCGACTTCCTTTCGACTAAATGTTTATGATAATGTAATTGACTGATCATGATGAATGCTTATGTAGATGAGGGAGCTGACCGCGACACTAAGCGAGGCAGAGCGGCTTCGAGCCGAGGCAGCAGAGGTGGCTCTTCTTCATGCAGAGGTGGCATGACTGAGCATAGGACTGACCCCCCGCCGTGCAGAGGATGGGGAGGTAGAGTGGCTCCGAGCAGAGGCAGCGAGGTTGAGGGGTGAGCGAGACCAGTCCCCGGTGTAGGTTATTGAGATAAAGGGCGTGATAGCCGGACTAATGGAAGCCCTCCGACTTTTGGGAAAGAAGCCGGAGTCCAGTAGGAACCAAAGCGTGGCGCCCAGCAGCGCGTATTGAGGTTACTTCACCAGCTCTTTCAGCTACTGGAGGAATGAGGAGGAGGAGCGATGACGCCATCGTGAAGAGGAGAGCACTGGCATCGATCTACTGGCGAAGCGGCATGAGGGCACTGGCGACAGCGAGGGCTCAGAAGAGGGACCCGCTTGAGAGCCGCTTTGTACTCTTTGTGGACATGCATGTACATAACTCTTTTAGTTAATGAAAATTGATCTTTTTTTTTCTTTTCTTGTGTTAAACGAACGGATGCTGACCTTCCAACCATGACTAACAATGCCGACCTCTAATACTGACAAAGAGAGAGGGAGAGCACGGGAAAGAATGGACTACGTAGAGCAGATCATAATGGCTAAAAGGTAATTGATGCAGATAGTAGAACCCGAAAAATAGCCATATGAGTAATCGCAAGGGAGATGAAACGGTCATCCAATGACTGTTTGGGGCAAGGGGGAAAGAAGGGGGTGAAAGAAAGGACAAACGGCCGCCTGACGACTGCATGCAATGCCTAGCGGTTGCCCGATAGACCGCATGGGCAATGACATAGTTAAATCCGATCGGGACTCTCCTTGGGAGTCCCAATCCATGGCTAAAAGCACCTAAACTGCACCAAAACCTATCCTAACATAAATTGGGGCCACCTAGCCTCAATTCTAATGCATTAAGATTAGAACCAAAGCCCTATAACTAGGAATAGACCTAGAATTCATAGCTCACAAGAAATCTCTGCTCTAAGCCTTGAAAAACTCATTAAAACTACCCAAATCATCATGAAGAGGAGCTTTGAAGCTAGCACCATGGAGGAGGTCATCTATACCAGACCAAAGGCAGCTAGGAAGGAACATGGGGAGCTGCAGCGGCTTACTTCCATCCCCAAGCACCTGAGCACAAGCTCTTCAAGAGAGGTAAGCTCAAATTAATTTCACAAATTCATGATTTTCCTTAAGTTTTCTTCTCATGGCATTCCACTTCTTCTTCTTCTCTTTTTCTTCCCTTTTTTTAACTTTTTTCTGGCCCAAGATGTTATTCTAGCCTGAAATGGGTGGCTCCCATGATAAAGGAACTTCATTTAGAGGTCCTCTCCATCCTAAGGGCATGACATCATCACCCCTTAGTGGTTTTAGCCAAACATTTCTAGAAAATTTCCTATGATTGGCCTAGCATTTCAGCTCTAGTGGAGTTGTGGCATCCTCAGACACACACCTCCATCTTCCCAACCTTTGAAGCCATTGTCCTTTTAGAGGAGGTAGAGACCTACCTAGCCTTTCCTAAGACTAAAGTGGGGGATGAAGACTTGGTGTGTCACACGGTTGAGCCTATAGATCCATCACTCATCTTAGGGGATTTCATCCATAATCTAAAAGATGTTAGGACCATAATTAGCCCCCGCCATATCCATTTGATACCTATGGCTCAGTGGATCACCACTTATTGCAAGAACAAGAGCGGGAGATTCGAAGTCATAGCCAAAGCTACCTTCATTTGCTTATGCGGGGTCTTTCTCTTTTCTACCACTGACCAACTCTTAGACATTCAAAACCTCAGCATTATCAGTGGGTTGTGGCGATGTTTATCTATCTCACAAGCCATCTTTTCATACCTTTATAAAGGCCTTAACTCAGCTTCACTTGGGGGTCCCCTCTTTGGGTCAATGATCATCCTCAAGTGTTGGATGGTAATTAAACTAAAATTCTTACCCAAGGAGGACACGACTTCAGCTAGACGTATATTCAGGAGCCATCCACTCTTCTTCATAGGAGGTGCATCTGGGTTCCTTCACAGGTTGAATGCCAGACCGCGGATAAGAAAATACGGGATGAATGGCGCCTCTACCTCAACACCTTACCAATTGACAAGTTCGTGATGCGACCACGGGTTCTTCAAGGCACTACTCTCAGATCATCTCAACGACTGGGCCTAGACTTGCAGCTAGCGGGGAACACTACCTTGGCGATCTACAACCCACACCGATGCTAACTTACAGATTGCGCTTCCCCATAGTACGGTTCCAGCACTATCACACTTCCCCCCTTCAAGCAAGGAAGATCGGGACTGAAGAGGATGAACAAGCAGTTCGGAGCGCTCTGACCATGTGGGAGATCATCTGAATCCGTGCCTTTCAGGAGGTGGTGACAGAAGATGAATAGGATTATCGAGCTTACGTGAAAGAATTACGTAAGATCCGGCCCCGTGCGGATGGGAAATTGAATGTAATTTGAATTCCATTAAACATGTACTTGAAATCATTGAAGGAATGATGTAAAATGAAACTTGATTGAATGGAATAAGAGATTAATTTGAAAGATGTGGAATGTGATTGCCTTTAGCTTGATAGTTCAATAAGACAGGGTTCTCTGATTGATAAATAGCAAAAAACCTATCAAGCAATATTTCAAAAATTCGTGGTCCTTAAAATATTCGCAAAAAAGTTTGGATCCGACGCCTAATAGGTGGAAATCTAGAATCGTGGGTATTACAGCCTCACTCCTCTAGGAGTTTGGGAATGTCTTTCCCGAGGACTTTCCAGATGGATTACTTCCGATACGTGGCATCCAGCATGCTATTGATTTGATTTTGGGGTCCACTTTGCCCAACCTGCCACACTATCGCATGAACTTGGCTGAGCACGTCGAGTTACATAGACAGGTTGAGGAGCATTTGAGGAGAGACTATGTGAGAGATAGTATGAGTCATTGCACGATTCCGCACTACTAGCTCCAAAGAAAGATGGCATTTGGAGGATGTGCGTGGATGGTAGTGCGATTAATCGCATGACGGTAAAGCACTAATTTTTCATTCCTCTCTTGGATGACATGCTAGATATACTAGTGGGAGTTACATTGTTCTCGAAGATTGATATGAAGAGTGGCTATCACCAAGTCAGGATCCGACCTGGAGATGAATAGAAGACGACCTTCAAGGCGAAGGATGGACTTTATGAGTGGTCGGTCATGCCCTTCGGGCTGTCCAACGCCTCTAGTACTTTCATGTGACTGATGATTCACGTTCTACGAGCATTGATTGTGGTGTTTTTGGTCGTATATTTTGGTGACATTCTTATCTATGGTCATTATAGGGTTGATTATGTGGACCACCTGCACTAGATGTGTCTCACCCTTTGTCGTGAGAGCTTGTATGGCAACCTCAAGAAATATGCCTTGATAACCGATCATGTTACATTTTTGAGGTTCATTGTATGTAGTGAGGGTGTCTCCGTTGACCCAGAGAATGTTAGGGCGATCATAGAGTGGCTAGAGCAACAAACCTTTCATGATGTGTGCAGCTTTCATGGCTTGGCTACATTCTACCGTCGATTCATACGTGAGTTCAACATTGTTACGACTTCGATCATAGCCTGTATTCGAAAGGGAGCCTTTGTGTGGACGAAGGCTGCTGCTTTGGCCTTTTGTGACATCAAGAAGTTAATGACTTAGGCACCTATACTTTGATCGCCTGATTTTTCGAAGGTGTTTGAGATCTTGTGTGATACTTCTGGTGTCGGCATAGGTGGAGTGTTGAGTCAAGAGGGTCATCCCATTACATTCTTTAGCGAGAAATTGAATGATGTGAAGTTGAAGAACTTCACAAATGATAAGGAGTTTTATGCGGTAGTACATGCTTTCAGGTATTGGAGACACTACCTACAACGGCAAGAGTTTGTGCTATATTTGGACCATGAGGCCCTCAAATTTCTCCTCCCTAGAAGAAGCTCAACCCCCGACATTGTAGATGGGTAGAGCATCTTCAGGCCTACACATTCATCGTCAGGCATCGGGTGGGTGTGGAGGACCGTGTGGTAGAGGTATTGAGTCGTCGATCCTCCCTCTTATCTGTTGTCCACACGGATGTTAGGGGGTTTGAGAGACTCCGAGAGGAGTACCCCGATTGCCGAAATTTTGGTCTGATCCACGTGGCACTCTAGTCAAGACCATCCCGAAAGTACAGTGATCACATCCTTCAGGAGGGGTATCTTTTTCGTGGAGATAGGTTATGTGTTTCGTGGACCTCTGTCCACAAGTTTCTGATATGGGAGGTTCATGCCGGAGGTCTCGTCGGCCACTTCGCATTGTCAGTTGGTTTACGGTGCTCTCCCCTTGTCGCTTGGTGCTTGTCCTGAATTTTGAGGGCAAAATTCTTTTAAGGGGGGAGGGCTGTGATGCCCTAGATCCTTATTGGGTCTTATCAAATTTTTTTTAGACATTTTGGATCCTTATTTTTTGGTCCTAGATCTATTTTCTCAGAGTGCCTGACTATGTTGTGTCTGAAATTACGTTCCGGACATCTTTCGTGTTCGGATCGGCATGATCCGGTGCTATTTCGGAGACCCGAAGGCATTCCACGGCCTTTTCCGCGAGTTTTTCCATTTTTCGACCTAGATTTCAGTAAATCATGCGGAACTCTACTACGGGTGAACCGGGCCATTCACCCAGGCGTGAGTGGTACCATTGCGATCGGTGCATTCTGAGGATCGCAAAAACATAATTTTCTATTTTTGATATTTTTTGGTGAAAAATGTGGATTTTCATAAATTAGGAAAATTCTTAATTTTCCTTCTATTTAAATCACCTCACTATCTCTCCTCCCTCATTTCTCTCATCTCATTTTGTCTCTCCATTCTCTCTCGTCTCTAGTCTGTTCGACGTGGGGAGCACACAGTTACGGAGTTGGCTGAGGCGGGGACGCGTTGGGGAGATCGGTTCGTGGGATGGAGTGTCGATTTGAGCGTGGTGTGGTGCTATCCCTCAGTGGATTTCGAGAAGGCGTCGTTCATGATCTGGATGGTTTTCGACGTGGATTAGTCGCTTCGGCGCACAGTTTCTTCGATGGAGGTAGGGAGATGGATCACCTACCTTTTCTGCACATTTCCTCGTGATTTCACGCTATACGGTGTGAGAACGAGCGAGTTCAGGCTTGTTGTGGATTTAAGAGTTCACAGGCTTCGCTGGAAAACGGTCACTATTCTGTGATCGATTAGTGTCAATGGACTCCCTAGAATGTTGGCATTCTATAGACGCTAATCTCACGTTGAATGGTGGTCTATCGGGGCCGGTAGGAGGACGAGAATCTCGTTTATCCCATTTGGGTGATTTCATTAGAATCGCTCGTTTCTTGCGATTCGTGCATCGTTTTGACTCCGATCGGAGTCTATGTGATTGCCAAGGTGATTGTGATTGTATCCCCTTCGTTTCGGCACGAGCGGGACATGGAAAGGCCACGATCAGACGAACCCCATGGTTTGCTCGCCGTAACACCTTCGCGGTTCAATGACAACCGCTTAAGGTGCATGGGCGGCCAATTTCAGACTGTTTAATGTGTCTCGATTTTAGGTTGAGTGGTCAGTCGATAGACCGCTTTGGGGCTTGAGCGGCTAGGAGTGGTCCGCCCGGCTGGTTCTCAGTCATCCATCCTTTCCGTTGGGTTGAGCCACCAGGTCCTGCCCGCTTATCCTAGTTGACCTTTGGTAAGCAGTTGTGTGTCGGTTCAGATATGTGGTTTGGTCAAAACCGTTCTGACCAACACTGTAGTAGGTCGGTTGGCTTGAGCAGCTACTCCTTAATCGCTCTAGCCTTTGGGTAGCCCAGCCCTATCCGTCCATTCCCTTTAGTGTCTAGGGGTTAGTTCTTTTGAGCGGTTAGCCCCCAATCGATCATCCCCCTTGAATGGTCCGTTCTTGACCATTCATCCCTCTTTGAACGGCTTCCATTTGGACCGTTCATCTCACCGAGCGGCCTTCTTCTGACCGCCCAGTGAGTCTTGTCGTTGGCATTGATTTGATGGATCTGAGATCCCAAGTTATGTCTAGACATTGATCAAGTTACCCTGGAGAAATCAAGAATAATCCAGGGTTTTAGTTGCACAAGCTGGCCACGACTCAACCTCCGAAGCACACACTAAAGCACAAAAATTGAGTTCTGGAATTTGCGCCGTCAGATTGGGGCCGCTCAAGGTATACATGGTCTATACTGGACCGGGGTAGATGAACTGGGCCAAAGAAAGACTCCGCTCGGTACCAAGGGTAAATGGTCCGTTATGGGCCGTGCAGAAGATGGAACGGTTGGGTTTGAACCGCTTATCAGATACAAGCGGTCTATAACAAGCCGTCTAGAATGAAAGGAATTGAAGCCCACAATGAACGGTACACGGTTGATATTGGGCTGCTCCATAACCAAACGGTCCGTCGATAGTCCGCTCACTAACTGAAATGGGCCGCTCTCAACCGTTTAATAAATGGGCCAAATAGGCTAGAGAAGACTACCCAATGGGCTCCTAGGCCGCCTGAGACATGGTGGAACCGAACCAGGGTTCAGCCCACGACTCTTAGGTCAGTCTAGAGGCCTTTAGGTCGACTTAACATGGCCAGGTCGAAGGAGAATCAAGGATAATCGACCAGCAAGACCTGGCATTTAGCTAGTATTATACGGTCTCCTGTGAGCCACTCAGTGAGTCAAACGGTCCTCTTATGGCCGCTTATGGACTTAGATGGTCCATAGTGGGCCGTGACTCAAAACAGAGATGAACACGCGATTCGATCGAGTCAACAGGTGCAAGATTTGAGGTACAACCTGCCCGGCGTCCTAGTGAGAATTTCAGGCTCGCGGGGACTGATAGAGGTCTCATAATAGAGGTCCTAGTCCGACGGAGAGTCCCAACAATTACAAGAATTGAAGGTTATAAATCATCAAAAAATGGATACACGGCGGTCAGTCAATCCCACCGGAGTGGAATGACTGTCATAACAATCCTAATATCATTATTCCCACTTTCAATATAACATGATTGAAATTTATGCTTTATTTAAATTGATAAGAACAAGGAGGACATGATAAGGTAATCAAAGTAAAATTTAACATTAATTAACTTCCATATGTTCCAATTTAGATATGGGTTGCTACCCTATCATTATCATTATTTAGCAAGAACAAATCATGCTTAAAACAATGTTAGAACAGTTCTACGTAATCTAGGCGGTCTACCCAGAATCGCTAGACAGGATTTAGCGGTCCATTGATAGGCCGCTCAGGTCATGTAGGCCCGAAAGTCATACAGGCCCTGCACGGTCTATCGAACGGCCGTTGAAATCACGGCGCAGTCTAGCGACGAGCCGTCTGCCCAACTTCCACGATCTGTCATTGGGCCATCTAAGTACAAGAGGGTTTCAAACGCCATAAACACAGTAAAATGGTCACACCCCAACCGCTGCCTGGGACCACACGGTCTATAGAGGGGCCGCTTAATTATGGACAGTTCCTGTTAGGGCCGTGTACAGAATGACGCGCCCGAACCTCCACAACCATAATAGACGCTACTTGAAACATGAAATTCGTGACATACAATGAATATAATTTGGGTAAAAGTATACCACTGGAAAGAGGACGAAAAGTTGCATGATATACATGGGTTAATTAGAATCTTTAAGCCTGCTATCCTAACATTAATCGGGGACAACAAGATATAACAAAAATAACAAAAAATTTATATTCACCTCCACAATCCCCCCAAGATGGAGTCGCTCAGCATACATCGCCCTATAGAGGTGCAAGTAATCCTCATTGTCTTGCACGTGCGATTCCACGATTGTGCCACCCCGTTGCCATTCCTTGTACTATTCAGGGAAGCGTACTCGCCAATCAACACAAGCTGCCCTCCTGCGTGTCTTCCTACCAATGCTAGGTGGTGCAGTCATGTCTGCCCATTCCTGGACAAGCCCTAGGGTCCTCATGGCCAATTGTAGCCGAAGGGGCTCATTTTCATTCAGGCAATGGATCCAGAGGTCTCACACAAACCATGCATGGCTTGTTATAACCCATGGCTGATCGACGTCAACCATGCCCGAATAAGGCCTCCAGATCACCTATGTTAGGTTGTACACATCTTCTTTGTCACAAAAAAAGAGAAAACAAACAAAAACAAAACAAAACAAAAATCCTACCATCGCTGTGGGAAACTCTTGCAACTCACGTCTTAGCACCATCAACTGGTAGGATAGAGGGGTTGTGCTGATGATGGGCTGCCACCGTCTAGCTAGTGGCACCACCGTCGAACGCCAATGATGAGCCCTTCCCATTGGGAGGTAATAATAGCTCCATAGTTGCATCATCATATACCGACAGTGTTCCTTGAAGTAGACTAATTGCAAAACAAAAAAAATAAACTAAAAAAACTACCTGGATAAATGGTGTGAAGCCACTCACAGTTGCCTCCCAGTCTGACTCTTGGGATAGACCTAAAAACAAGTGCACCAGCACGGCAGCTCCCCAGACATACTGCCCTACTCTCTCCAGGTCTATTAGGAGCTCCAATAAATGACAGTGGATGTCGTCTCCCTTTGATCCCAGTAGCAACCTCCCCAGCAAGAAGAGAAGAAATCTCCTCAAATCCATGTTTGACCTCTCCCAATTACCGGCATCCATGCAGTACACTGCATGACACACTCTTTCAGCTCTCTCCATGAATTCTTCCAAGGACTCATTATCACGTAGATGAGTGTCAGTAAGCTCCAATGCCCCCAAAATAGATTCCTTTGCTACTGACCTGTTCTTTTCATCCAAGTCCAACCCTACTAGCTTCTGAGCCCCCTCTCAGTAATCAGGGTAGGTGACCCCGATCACTGCCTCGCCATCTACTTTGAGGCTCGTGATCCAGACCACATCTTCTATGCTGGGCACCATGTTCCCCCAAGGCATCAGGAAGGCCCTACTTGCTGGGTCCCATCTTTCACGCAATGCTTGGATGAAGGGGAGCTCGAGCTTGATCGGCTCGATCCAAAGAAAGGCCATAAACCCCATCATGTCTAGCTGGACATTCTGGAAGTCTAGAAGACCCCGATATGTGGCCACCATCAACTCCCATGAAATGTGTGACCTCATCATACTCTGCACATACATAAGAAATAAGAAAGGGGTACAATCTCTCAGAAGGAAAAGAGAGGACAAGAGAGGAAATGGAGGAGGATCGGGCACCTGGAGAGGGATTGCAAGAAGAAATAGGGCAAGATGGTAGTTTGGAAACCATTGGTGGGAATTATGGCGTTGTCTAATACTAAGGATAATTTTCGGCAGGAATACAAGCCTAGGTTAGCTGTTGCTAGTACTAAGAAGATTGATGCAGCTGGTAACAGATTTTCAGCCCTTGGTCAAGACTCTGAGGAAAAGCATTAATTTAGTGGCATTTTCTCATCAAATTTTCATGGGATTATTTTTCCAGCGACTAATCTAGATATTGTCTGAGACAATTATTGGCCAAATCTTGCACACAAATTATTTGTGTTTTAAACCAACTTGCTAGTTACGAAAACTTGCTGGTACGTTATTGAACAGCAGCCACCTACATACCTCCCATACTTGGAGATCTGAGTACTTCTCCAATGGGTCCAAGTTGCCCCTCACAGTTCCTTCAAACATTGTTGGATCCTGAGGGATAATGCTGAGTCTAGATCTTAGATCATGGAGACCTATCTTGCAGATGTCTATACCGTCGATTACAATGCTTCCTTCTCTGGGCTCCACAATGCGGAAAATAGCTTGAATTAGAGTTGATTTCCCACTTCCAGTTCGTCCCACAACACCAATTTTTTTCTTTCCTGGAAATGTGCATGTGATGTGTTTCAGGACACAAGGCAAATGTTCTGCATATTGAACCTGCATGCACAGTGCCTCTCTAGTGAGATGACAATCAAACTTATGAAGATTTACAAACATCATTGCTGGACAAGAAACACAAAGGAAGATCAGCATCTCAAAGAAAAGGAGAGAATATTTCAATATTGTCATCTGCATGAAAGGCATGTAGAGGACAAAATTAAAAAGAATACGTGTTCCAACAACTGTCTAATTTTGACAAAAGCCTTATTCAGAAAAACTTCATCAAAAGCCTTTACCTGTAAGTTTTTAAAGCATATGGTACCAATTTCTGGCCAACTGTCCCGTGGTCTACAGCCTTCAGCATACAAAGGTGCTTCACTTTTGATCCTTGAATATTGCAGTATCCTTTCTACTGAAATCATTTTGTTCTCTGCATTACACATATTCCAGATAATTGAAGCCTGTTGCACATTGAGACTAAGTCCATATGTCACTGCAAGTCCTGCAATGTCTGTAAGAATATCCTGTCTTTAGATTTCAGAGTTCATGACCAAGGCTTTTTGAAATATGTCATGAAACATAAAACAGTAACATTGTGATATCAACATCCCAAAGTTATCTTACTTGGACTGATAAATCCATCAGGAAGGCTCACAAGCAAAGCCAAGGAGAAGGCAAACACAAAATGAGATAACAAGTTCAATCTGAAAGAAAGCCATTCCATTGCAGAAACATTATGAAACCATGGCCTTGAATGACTGTCAATCAGGCATAGATTTGCACTGGAAAAGCGGTCACCCTGTTCAAATGCCCTGATAACTGAAGCTCCAGAAAGTGATTCTGCAAAATGATGGAGGATTGGAGCTCTTTGAATTCCTGATAATCGAGCAAGTTCTCTGGCTGTTGGTATGTAGTATTGCTGCAGTGGTACAATCAAACTTTATATTATTTATTGTGTGGATAATCAGAGATTCAGAGCACTTAAGCTTCTACTGCAGATATCTCAAATAATACGATTTTGTGAGCATAGCTGGAGAAATTCTTACTTGGTACCATATGCATATTGCTGTCACAGGAATGAATATGGCAAAAACTGGCCATGCTACCTGCGACATAACTGTGATGGTTCCTAGAATTTGTATCACTGAAAATGCACACCAGCCTAACCTTCCTGCCATTTCCAAGTCAAGCACACTTTGATCTGTGGAGGCCTATTGAGATATGTAGAGGACACAGTGAGTCTGGATCCATAGAATCTTCACGACTACCGAACTAACCTCGGCCCCCAAAACTACTCCAAACAGACACTACACCAAACAAAGACAGAAGGGTGAACCCTGAACTGGAAAAAGTCAAAAGCTTACCGAACTGTCGATACGACGCTAGGCTTCAAACAAAGACCTGCAAGGACAACCGAGAAAGCCTAGACAGACAACGGCCAACATGACTAGAATGTCGTGCACATTGCCCTATGCATGACCAGAATGCCATGCATGTGACAGGACGTTGACCTCGAGTGTAGCCACGAGAGGGCCGGCCCGGAAGGTCACAACGTGCAGAAAACACGAAGAGTCACGTACCACGTGACAAAGCAACCCCACACTAAAAGAATGACCAGACAAGTCTACTGAGCCAACGCCTAGGAAGGTGAAATCTCAGGTACGCTCTGGAATGAATCAGGAATAGAACTATCGTATCGAGAACTAGTCAGGGTCACGCCCGTCGACGTGAGTCCAAAGGCCCTAACCACGTGTGCACACACTAGCCGTAGACCACTAAGCTAGGCCTCTAGCTAGTTTTCTCCCTCCGCGGACACTACAATCGAGGGCAATAGTACTCCCAAATCGGGAGCCCACGGAAACTAGCTTAAAAACTACATATCAGGAAAGTGCCCCACTACAAGAGCCGTCACGCCAAAGCGTGCTGTAAGGTGACAACTAGTGAAGGCTTACGAGACACAGACTCTGAAACACAAGTGCTGAAGTACAGATAGGCTAATCATGCACTGTCACCTATACTACAGAGCACTGATGGCAGTATAGGAAGCTATCGACAGACTCAGGACAAGGCAGCTAGACCTACTAGCACAACGATCCTCGAGTCACTAGACTCTAGGACAAGATCATTGCTCACAGTGGAAAAATCACCCATCAGTCTAATCCTAAGCAAGAGAAAATGACATACCGATGAAATGACTCACAGAGACCTGAGGGAACACCGAGAACCCTCAGCACACCTAGACACGTAAATCGAGGTAAGTCGATATCTCGAGGCATCTAGAAACACAGCCTCAGATTGGACAAAGTTACTGAGACACACACAAGGTCGCCTGTAACACCCGTGCCTTAGCGGATCCTTAGTGGTCCGGGTCTAGATTTGATTTCGTGAATTCTGGCTATTTTTTATGATTTTTAGCCAATTTTTAGGGAATTAAACGGAGTTGTTATAGTATTTAAGTAAATGAATCGGGCATTTACATGATTTTAGATTTTTGGGAGTAAAATATTGAAATGATGTTTTTTAACAAAAAAAATAATAAAATACAAAAATTTATCAAAATCCCCAAACCCATTCTCCCTCTCACTCTTGAAACCCTCTCTCTCTCTCGTTTTCACTCTCTCTCACTCCCTCTCTCTCCCAAACGTCTCTCTCTCTCTCTCCCTCTCTCTCGGTTCTAGACCAGCCGAGGCCAGATTGGGATGCGGGAGGTGCCGACGGAACCGGTGCGTCGCGAGGATCGCGTTGACGCCTGCCATTCCTCGGTTCGCGAGACATGGGAGAGAGGTGGAGCGAGAGGGGCACGGCACTTCCGGGCATTGCATGCGGCGTTTTCGGCTTTTCTGGCTTAAACCAGGTAGGGGGATGGACTCCCACTCACCATAGGAGCGTTCCCTCGCACATGCACACTGATCCTCGTCCGATTAGCATGTCTAGTGTTCGTTTTAGATTTTTCGACACAACACATGTAACTCGGCTAGCAACTCTACTCCTCTTACTACGGTGTCAACACGTCACACCAAAATGGGGAATGAACACCCAACTTCTGCAGGTAGCCCCACTACCATCACGAAGACACCAACTCTAACTCCTGCTACGCTCATGGGGACTCACGAATACAAATTTAATTGAAATGGAAAACATATTAATTTAAGAAAACGCATCTAAGCACAGTTTGAACAATTCGAGATTATACCTACCACGAGATGGGACACCTCCTCGCTAGCCCGACTGCACTTCTCGCAACCCTGGGATCCAACCTCGCCAAATCAAAAGTCGTTGCGGCTACTAGGACAGCCCCTCAGGGCAAACACATGCCAAAACTCCTGTCTGACTGTGCCTATGGCACCTCCCAGCATTAGAAACAATCCACAAAGTCTAAGGCGAACCCTAGACACACGCTCCAATATGCGCAACCCATAAGGAAATCACAAGGAACATTGGAAACATGGAAAAGCCAAACAAAAATCATAGTTGTACCTTCTATATATAGTTGCCTCAGCCAGGGTCAAAATATGGTCACCTACCTTCCATGCCTCACTGAGGCCACAAAGGGACGATCATGGGTCAGATGGCGGTTAGGGGCAATCACGAAACACGTGCCCAATCCGGCCGCACCTATAACAACTCCTCCTCTTAGGGCAATTACGAATTAGGTGCCTCATTCAGTCGCTCATGAAAAACCTCAGCTCCACTATGTCCACCCGACAAGGATGGCCAACATGAAAATTGCTACACCTCGGGCACTACCTTGGTTGCTCTATCAAGCCATGTTACGGTCACCTAGCAGCTGGCTACTGCACAGTCTCCTCTGAGGCCTACACCTACTCCTGAAGTGCCTGCTACAATGCTTATCACTGAGGCCTTAGCTCCTGGCGTCACCCGACACCTCTTCGAACTGCCTGCCTACACCTCCACCTGGCCAGCTATCGACATCCACGAATAGGGGTAGACGATGTAGCAGGCTGCTCCTAAAACTACTGAGGAAGACCCAATTGGAATTGTGTCTCCTTAGCCTTCTCCCGGGCACGCAAAAGGTCCATCCAAGATTGCCCCCATATGGAAGGCCACCTCCACGTCGGCCACCCCGGATGCAATAAGCATTCAGCGAATCTTTGGCCTCAAGCCGGCAATGAACTGTTAAGCTAGAAACCTTCGATCTACCACAGTCGGTGGTGCATACTAGCTCAACTCCATGAACTTTGCCCAATATAGGGCAACCAACAACTCCCCCTAAGCCAAAGCCAAAAACTGGGTGGATTGGTTGAGAAACCTCGATGCTCTGGGTACACCTAGAGCTATAAATACCGGAGGGGGCGGTGCTCCACCCTACTCTTCTTAGGTCCCTATGGCCAGCTTCGCCTGGGACCGCACCTCCCCCCTCTATGCCACCATGGGTCCTTAAACACACAAGGACAAGAAGACAATAAGAAAAATAGAACATCCTAGGCCAGCTGTTGACTATAGCAGACTCTCTGGACTGTTAAAAATTACATTTATTCTACATTCCTATACACTGTCATAACCTCGCTCTAATACCAACTGTAATGACCCAAGATCCAGATACCGAGTCAAACTCGATACCATTCGGATCTTACACTGTCACCCACGAGCTGGGAATCTTGGAAGGGTTCAATTTAGTGTCACGGGGGGACGGATCCTTATCTCTTGTGCTTCCATTCCTGTGATTTTGGTAGGCTGTGGTGAGTCGAGCGGACTTATTTGAGCATTTGGGGGAAAATCTATGATTTTGGGGTGTGAGCCCGATCTAGTGTTTTGATTTTATTTTTGGGATTTAAATGGGTCCTCTCGGTGCTAGAGAGGTAGGGGACTAGTTTCTCCTTATTTTTCCCTTCACATGGGTGTGAACGGGGTGTGGAATGGGGTTTTTTGGGTGATTCGCCAGTTTTGTGCTCGAGATGACCTAGCAGTCCTTCCAGTGACTGCTAGGGCATCAAGCGGTCTAGTAGTGGACCGCTAGTGTCCCCGTATGTTAGTTCGAGCTTAGCGTTCGTGCGATAGACTGCCAGGTCCCTTAGCGGGCTAGGGGTAGACCGCTAGGCTCTGCCATGCGGTCTGAGGAGTGACCGCTAGTGGGTGGCGAGTTTATGGGGCTTAGCGGTCCAGGGAAAGATCGCTAGGCTGGCCCTGGCGGTCTAGAGGTAGACTGCTAAGATCCCTAACGGTCCAAGATAGGACCGCTAGGTGCCCTAATGATCCAAGGTAGGGCCGCTAGGTGATTTTCATGCTCGCAGTGTCTGTTTTGCGTTGTGTTGGTCTCCGGTCAGTCCGGTTGAGATCCAATGACCGGCTTATGACCCCGTGAGCGTCCCAGACACTGTGGGTTTCGTGTTCATATTTTAGGGGTGTCCGGAGGCACCGCATTACCTGGATTAGCATGCTCATGAGTCTTGGGGTCCGAGTGACCCTGTGTATGTTCCGAGTTCTGAGGGGGCTGTGTGTATGGCCTGGGACTGTGAGTCCAGTTAACCAGCCTGGAGCTGGGGATTTTTCGTGTGTCACCGTGGCTTCAGACCTAGGGATTAGGCCAGATTGACGACGCTGTGCCATCACGTGCGATGGTCTTGGCCCGAGTCTTGTGACTCAAGGACCATTGAATTTAATAGGTCTAGTGGGCTGTCTAGAGTCTAGTGGCCGCGAGAGACTTCTTCCTTCATGTTACTCGTGATGGGTGCGTGCGTCATTTTCTGTGTCCACATTCTGTAAGGCCCCACTAGTCGTAGCTTTCCCACGACACGTGTGTGCTGGCCCACCTGGGAGTGGTGGTGTGGCTTACCCGAGAGAGACGGTTGTTAGGCTGGTTACCATAGGGCCCCCACGTACAGTCGAGTCCAGGCCTAGGGGGAATTACTAGCTAGAGGACAGGCCTAGGGTGTATGGTCTGAGTGTGCACACGAGGTTAGGGACGTCAGACAGCGCTGACGAGCGCGACCCCAGCTAGTCCTTATTTGTGGTACTGGTTACTTTGTGTGTCTTTGTCTCTGCCTGGGGCATTGTAGCTAGACACTTGTGACGTGGTGTAAGACATTAGGGGACGCATCCGGTCTGTTCTTCTGGTGGGCGGTACTCTCATCATGTGACGTGAGTTGTCGTGTCCCAAGTTTCCGTTTCCTGTCTGCGAGACGGGGCTTCATGTGAGTTTTCAGGAGCGTTCCCATAGTCGCGGTCTGGGGTTTCTGGTGAGCGTCACCGAGGACTTTCCCTAGGCGGCATTGAGGTCATGACGGCGAGGTCGTGACTGCATTTCCAGAACGCGTGGTTTCAGTGTGGGCCCTTGTCTGTGAGGACAGGCCTCCACGATAGAGACGTCGTGTCATTTTCCTCATAAGGTAGATTTCATGAATGGAGTTCAAGGACATATCACATGTAAATGATAAATTATGACTAAACCTGTTAAAATGCATGACACATAGGAAAATCTAGTGGAATTTGGCTCCTCACTGAGGGGCTTAAATCTATAAATAGACAAGTTGATGTGATACGACCTGGGGATGTGTTTGGACCTACCAAATGACCCTCGGACCTAGATTTGCAAGCAAATACAATGGACCAGCAACTTCATCGAGCGGACGCACCCGCTAGCGCATGCTCGTGCCCGTAGGCAACTCGGTGATGGTGGTGAGGGTTTGGGATGGGACCTCACTGCTCCGGGGGTTGGCCAGCACGTCGAGGGCATGGGATGTATTGGCTCTCTCACAACTCACCCGTGGTAGTAACTCCAATTTTAGCAATTTGTGATCAGACACTCAACTCACCGTCCGATGGCACTAGCGGCGATACTAAACCAGCAATGGAAAGACCAACAAGGGGGAGACCGAGGCTCACCTGATCGGTGTGAAGACACTGATCCCGGTCGGAGATGAACGCGAGCGAGGAAGCATTGGCTTACCCGCATGCTGTGCCAAAGAAGCTTCAACTTAAAAATTCAATTTACACACACTACACCCCTTGCAAGGGGGTTGGTCTAGGGGTGGGGAATTATTTTACAACCAAAATGTACCCCCACGTCGGGAGGGGCGGTCAACCGGCCAGGCTGGTGGGGGAAAGCTAAGGTAGGAGCCGAAGTGGCGAACTCTGTCGGTTCTGCCAGCTTCTAGAACAGACCGACAGAGGGTCGAAGATGATGCCGCCACGGACTGCACCGAACTCAGATGAGGCTAAAACCCATGCCAAAACTTTCTGGGTTGGCCCAGGGGGACTTCTGAATATTTGGAGAATTTCTTGATGTCGATGGTGGCTAGGACAGGGTCTGGACTAGGACCAGACTACTCTGGCTCTGACTGTTCTCAGAGTGATGCTGCAGGAAGATGAGGGAACCACGAGGACTCCTGGGGTCCGTTTGATGCAAGACTGGAACTACTATGATCGCGGACGAGTCCTCTTTGATCCAAGACCAATGACGTCATCGGAGGAGGTCGGAGGAGACCACGAGGTCCAGAACAGTAGGAGGGGGTCGGATCAGTTTCAGATGATTCTAACCTGCACACCCCAGGGAGAAATTCTAGAACTCTAGGCTCTGGGATCCAAAAAATGTTCTACTTCTTGGAGATGGCAGAGGACATGGTGGAGAAAGCTTCAGCCAAATGCCGCCCCAAGAAACTCAGAGCTCTGGCCGTGGGAGCCTCTGTAATCTCCTTCTGGTAGTCTTCCTGGGGGGGGATTGCGTAGTCTGGCGAAGAAGACTCCTCCGAACAGCCCAGAAGTTGAATGATGGTGAGACCACATTGCCTACAAAGTAGACTTGACGAGCTTTCCAGCAATATAGGGCTTGCCACTAGGAGCTTCGTGGAGATGATAGAACAACCACTGTAACTAGAAGCTTCTCTACTACTTGTGAACTAGGAGCTATAGGTTGAAGATGAGAGGTGGGAAATGGGGTAAATGGGATGAGAAATGGGGTGGATGGGTGTGGAGGTAACCCCTGACTGTTAGGGTGTCTGGGAGGGGACAAACCAAGGTGAGGGAGGGGGAGAATGGGGGCTGGAAGGTGGTCTAGCAGGTGGTAAGAGAGAGAGCTCATGCGGCACTAGCATCCCGGAATTTCGGTGTAACCAATAACGGGTGCAACACCCGCCCACAGTGGGTGCAGTGGCATTCACCATTGCCCTTCGCATTAGTAGCAGGAAGATTAACATCCTTATTGACCTTTTGAGTGCTGCTGGCCACCACTGTGAAATCACTGCTATGCTGCGCAAGAGGGAGATTAGAAGCCGCAGGCATCACATTTCTCCGTCCTTCATTGAGAACTTCAGAGTAGACATCCTCAAGGGAAGTGGGTCAGTACTCAAGATCTGACCCTACAGAGCCTCATGATCAAAGTTCAAATGAGCAAGGAATTGAAAGATTTTGGTCTCATCCATGTGCTTCAGATATCGCTTTTGATCGTTAGTGCAGGACCACTTGTATGCCGTGCAATATTGCAGCTCCTACCAGATCTTTGAGAGAAGTCACTTGCATACATGGAAGGCAGGATCGGATTGGATCCGATCAGTTTTGGGTCGATCCGATCCAATCCCAATCCCACCTTTCCCGATATGATCCCCACCCCTTAAATAAATAAAAAAGGAATAGTATTGTTCACCTGATCTCAGATGAACAGTAAAAGAGTGGAACAAACACTACCAGTACTGTTCGTGCGATCTCGGATGAACAATATCGGAAGAAGAAGAAGAAGAAGAAGATGATGCACCGAAGGAGGAGGAGGAGGAGAAGAAGAAGAACCTAAGAACTTACCGTCGTCATTGCTGTCACGGTCCCTGTTGCCACCGGCTGCTGATGCTGTCGCTACCGGCCGCCGGTGCTCCTCATCCTCCACCTCGACCCCTGTAAAGGTATTTAAACTCACATGAACCTCAACATAAAAAAACCACGGTAGGTCTGGATCGGACCGGGATTAGATCGGGATCGGCTGATCTAGCCGATATGGGTCGGTTTGGGACCGGCTGATCCGATACCGATCCCCGATCCTTGCTTCCTTGCATTCATATGGCTCTGCTTCAGGGCGTGGATTTCATTTGTCAATTGTTATGTACAAGCAATGTTTCTTCGCTGGCCATGCAATTTTTCTAAGAGTTGCCACATGTCATGCGCCATTTTGGTGTACATGATCAGGTGCAGAATCTCGGGATTGACAGACTTCAAGATCCAGCCCATGATAATGTTGTTCTCAATGCTTCAATTGGAATGCTTGGAATCCCCCTCTGCTGGCCGTTTGGTTGTACCATCTATATAGCCAGTCTTGCCTTGTCTACCTAGGAAAGTACGAGCAGAAATCAACCAAAAATGGTTGTTCGGCTCATTAAGCTTGACAATGGTCATCTGGAGGAATTGATGTTCAGCCAGAGCCATAACTGAAGAAGTTGAAGATGTCGAGGAAGAAGTTGAAGACATCCTTCAGATAGAAGGCGAGATAGAACCACACAAAAGAGAATAAATATATGATACCAAGACGACCCTTGAAACGTGGTGACGGTGATTCTCATCCACCAGAGAAGGAGGGATTTGCTGAGGACGACAGGCTCCAGAACTCTGGAAAATACCCTAGGGCAGGGCAGACTACTTCAAGAAGGTAGGAGGAGGTGGACCAGACATCAGGTTCCTATGGGTATGTGGAGGCAGCCAGAATGAGGAGCTGGCCAGTCCCCTGTTCTGCACAAGAATCGCTGCTGGGGTGCAGAAGGAATAGAGAGCCGCTGCATCACATTGGCCGCTTGCGCACAAGGAGGAATTTGTCCACAACACCGGATCGCTCTGATGCCATGCTGTAACTCAGTGGAAAGAGAAGAGAAGGGAGAAGGGATGGAGGGGATGTGCAGCCAAGTCCATGTTGCAGGAGTGCCTTGCAAGCTAAGGGGAAGAACAGAACCCCAGGCCTTCTTTTTTTGTTTTATTAGGTCTTCGCTGACAAGAATACAATACAAAATACCCCTTTGAATGGGGGAAAACACAAACAAGGCCTAACAGTCTGAAACAGAACAGAAAACAGAGAAAAGGACCAAAAAGCCCTCTGAATAATGCTGCACTGTCTTCTACATGAATCATCAGATTGAAGCATTCCAGACTTTGGGATAGAACAACCCATCTGGTTTTCTTTGTTGTTTATCATTATGCAGGACTTGATGCATTCCAGGCAGAGAAGGTAATGGAGACCCTCCAACAACTTGCACAAGATGGACATACGGTGATCTGCTCTATACACCAGCCTAGAGGTTCAGTGTATGGCAAGTTTGATGACATTGTTTTATTGTCAGAAGGTGCAGTTGTTTATATGGGCCCTGCAAAAGAAGAAACGCTGTCATACTTTGCAAAGCTTGGGTATAACTGCCCTGACCATGTTAACCCGACTGAGTTTTTGGCTGATCTCATATCTATTGATTACACTGTGCACATGTGAAAGTTATACCCAAGCTCCAGACATGCTGAAACTGTGCACTCATCACAGAAAAGGATTGATGATCTTGTGGATGCTTTCTCTCAGAGAGTTCCTAGTGTTCGATTCACAAGTCCCATTTCTAAGAGGGAAGGTTCTAAAACCAGAACAACGTTTGCTAGAAGATCCATAGCCAAACACAGAGGTGGTTGGTGGAGGCAATTCTGGCTGCTGCTTAAAAGAGCATGGCTGCAGGCCTCTCGTGATGGACCTACAAACAAAGTTCGGGCAAGAATGTCAATTGCATCAGCTATAATATTTGGATCAGTGTTTTGGAGAATGGGGAGAGCACAGACATCCATACAGGACAGAATGGGGCTGCTTCAGGTTACTGCAATCAACACGGCAATGGCTGCACTTACGAAGATAGTAGGTGTGTTTCCCAAGGAACGTGCAATAGTAGATAGAGAACGTGTGAAGGGCTCTTATGCATTAGGACCCTATTTATTATCTAAACTATTGGCTGAAATCCCTGTGGGAGCAGCATTTCCATTAATATTTGGCACAATTTTGTACCCTATGGCTCGCCTTCATCCTTCAATTTCAAGATTTGCAAAGTTTTGTGGCATTGTAATTGCTGAGTCGTTTGCGGCATCTGCCATGGGCTTAACCGTCGGAGCTATGGTACCAACATCTGAGGCAGCAATGGCTTTGGGACCATCTCTTATGACTGTTTTCATCGTGTTTGGAGGCTACTATGTGAATGCTGAAAATACACCATTGATCTTCCGTTGGATCCCCGGTGTTTCTCTAATAAGATGGGCCTTTCAAGGACTATGCATCAACGAGTTCAATGGCCTTCAGTTTGATCATCAGCATTCATTTGACATTCAAACTGGGGAACAGGTCAGGAGGGGTGATTGCTTTTTCAAACATGAAGTATCTCCCTTGTTACAGTTAAAAACCAACAAATAATGCACGGTATTGCTGTTTCATATGCTACTAGATACTGGGGAGGTCCAACTGCATGTCATAGCACAGGTAGAAAAGAAGTGCCCTTGAGAGAATTGGCTCTTGGATATCCTTGAGGGACTTGACATCAGCAAACTTGGATTGAGCGTCCGATGTAGAATTCCAGAACCACTTTATGTGTGGACTTTTCTGGATTAAATATTTTAGTGTGGTACTTTGGAGTCACCTTGTCTTTGGGTGCCTTCTTTTCATTTCATTAGTTGAGGGTCAAGTTGACCAGTTCTAGTCCTTCCAAGTTCAGGTTTGAGCAATTGTGATCTATCATGCTGGGAAACCAGTTTGAGGTCTCAATGTCAAAAGGGTGTTTTGCAGCGGTCAAGTCAGCAAGTTTCTTGGATCTATCCAAACAAACAATAATGCAATGAGATAAACGTGATTCCCAAGGCCAACTATTGCACTGCGTGGGTTTTGGATGTGTTGATGAGAGGAGCAACAAGGACTATTGATGAGAGGGGCAACAAGGGCTATTTTAAGATACTGACATCCAGCTACATTGTTGCAACGAGCCCAAATTAGAAAAAGTTCACAACATTAAACATCATTGCAGTCTTATCTTTCACTTGTCAACGTGACCATGCAAAGTTGTAGTTTATCATGGAATGATCAGCAGGGTATTAGAGACTGGATCTTAGCACAGAACAGAAAAAGAAGGGGAATTGGGGAGGAGGGTGGTTCAAGGAAATATCATTCTAGATTACTGTGTTCACTGTCTTTTTTTTTTCTTTCAATTTTTTTAATACAATGCAATTAAATAAAGCTCATTTGTGATTTAACTT
>JANBPO010002932.1:0-35424 GCA_024336825.1 Amorphophallus titanum | reverse complement strand
CACCCCCCGAGAGGACTAGGATGCCGCCTTCACCAGCAACACCAATGGCACCTTCCTCTGCTCCATCACCCCCAATATCCTCAAGGTGCTACATACTGATCAGTAATATGCACATCACATTTGAGATTTGACTAGCTAGGATCGTAGAAATTCTACATATGTATGTCAGAGAATGGAGGCAAGAACGGCTAGCTTCTAACTTGCATAGAATTAAACCTGCTTCTTGTAGCCTGACATAAGAGCCCCAGCATGAACATCTTGGTAGCACAGCCTCGCACATCCCCACTGAGCATGCTGCCCATCGACGGCCGGTCCACATATTGTAACTTCGACTCCGGCACCTCCATGCCCTGCCCCCACGTT
The DNA here is from genome assembly GCA_024336825.1 of Amorphophallus titanum. NCBI lineage: Eukaryota > Viridiplantae > Streptophyta > Magnoliopsida > Alismatales > Araceae > Amorphophallus > Amorphophallus titanum. Next base: position 35,061 of record JANBPO010002932.1, on the reverse strand, counting down.
TCCGGGGTGGTGGCACTGCTTAAGGCTGCCCAACTGATTGGTCTCCCATTGCCATCAAATCTACACTAATGACAACATGTAGCTAGAAAGCAAGGAGGAGCTCCTCTATATATATATAATTCATCATTATCAGATCTTCTGAACAATACTGTTCAGAATAGAACTCCGTGTTTTCTTTATTAGTTTAACCCTTATCTTGTCAAAAAGTCTCTGATCAGTACTTGAAGGAACAGGAGATTGAGCTGCTGAATTCAATCTTGATCAGGTAGGATCATACATGTGTACATAACAAGATGTGCTGATCTTAATTCATGGGTGCAGTTTACACCAGTGACACAAGCCAAGACAGTGTCCTCGCCAGTGGCACGATGAAGCCACCAGACCTCTTCGACATGGGCTCTGGCCGCATGAACCCCCTCAAGGCCATGGATCCCGGCCTGGTCTAGGACAGGGCACCTGGGACTATGTCCTCTTCCTCTACAACTTTGGCTACACCTGGGACCAGATAGAGAAGATGCTCATCATCCCCTCCCTCGGCGTCGACACCCGCTGCCCCCAGAAGGAAGCAGCTCCTGGCCGGATGTCGACGTCAACTACCCAACCATCGCCGTCGCGAGCCTCCGGTCCACCGTGATGGTGAAGAGGACGCTGTGGAATGTCGACTGTGGCGGAGCTATCTACTATGCCAGCATAGTGAGCCCCCGGGGGATACACGTGGTGGTGTGGCTGAGGTTCCTGGTCTTCTCTTGCAGCACTGAGAAGAACTCTCTCGTTCATGTTCTCGGTCCCGCACCTGCTCTCAGTCTCGCTCTTGATCACAATCCTGGTCCCGATCATGGTTGCAGGGATTGCCGTCAGTGGCGGGGTCGGAGGAAGAGGAAGGGGGGGACTGCTGTTGCTGCTGCTGAAGTAAGAGCTCAGCGGTGCGGCGCTTCTGGCCAACTACCTCCTCCTGGCGGCTCTAGAGGACAAGGCGCTCGCACTCGACTTTGGAGAGGAAGACGGGCTTCGGGAGGTTGGGGAGTGCTCTGACCACTGCCTGCGTGCATCACCACAGCAACATCATTTTCAGATGATGCCGGCAGTCATCGGCCACCGGACCTCGCCCGGAAGAGAGAGAGAGACAGAGAGAGAGAGTTGAGTGGTTAAAAGGGTAGGTTAGTTATTTTACACCTCTTAACTCACCATGGGTTACGGTTTGTGACAGATCGGTGATAGCAGGGGACCTTCGTAAAGATTTGAGGGGTATTACAGTAAATACGATAAAGGTGGGGGTATAGTGGTTATTTCAAAAGATTTCAGGGGTATATGGGTAATTTTCCCTTTGATATTTTGTTGTTGTTTTTTTTGTGATGGTGGTTATTAACATATGTTTTTTTTTGTTGCAGGGGTTGATACGGACTCGTATTTCTTGGATTCAGGTGTTGGTCGCATACCTCGGGTTGCCCGACTTCCAGAGGGCGAGGGTGGAGGTGATGGGGTTTGGACCTTTTCTCAGCATCGAGTCGGTACGTCCCGACTTTATTCTAATTCAGGTTCTGAGGGAGAGATGGGATCGAGCTAGCCGGGCATTTTTGATGCCCTGGGGACATATGGTTCTGAGCTTGGAGGATGTGACGAGGATGACTAGGTTGAGAGTAGATGGAGAGGCAGTGAATGGGGTGACCCTTCCAGATTACAGTGGGATAGCTCAGAGGCTCCTGGATTTAGAGATAGTAGCCGATCCCCCGTGTAGGATAATATTTCGTACAGACCTGACGAGGGCCATGGGGTTAGGAGACTCTCGACAGAGGTCGGGAGAGTCTTTAGGTGAGTTTACAGAGAGGCTGATTGAGAGAGCTCGAGCTGCTTACTGTCACGACTCGGCTCAGAGGGAGAGAGTAGACATGGACCTAAGGAGGTTTCTATTCTTGATGCTCGGGAGGTTGCTATTGGGTACGAAGGGAGATGATTTGAACTGTAGATTTTTGGGCATCCTGGAGGACCTGGACGGAGTGGGGCGATATGCCTGGGGTGCTGCCCTACTGGCACACTTGATAGTCGACCTGTCCACGGGGACAGGTCGTGAGACGACTGTCAGTGGCTTCTCTCCTTTTCTTCAGGTATGTATTTTTTATGTCATTGTCATTATTTTGTCTATTATTATGTGCTATGCTAATGATGATTGTGGATGCAGGTGTGGAGTCACCTCTACATGCCGATGGACCGAGCTAGTCCCTGACCTGGAGACGAGGCTGCCTACCCACTGGCGCAACGGTGGCTACCGTGTTTGACAGGGGCGCCTCATGCCTACGAGCTGAGGGTACTCAGGTGGGAGTTTCGCAACTACCCTGCTTCACTGGTACGTGTGTAAACATGATGTAATTTGTTCTATTTTCTAGCTTTATGATGATATAATGATGTGCATGCAGGTGGTGTGGAGACCATACTAGGGGATGGCTGATGAGGGCCAGTCTTGGGTCGTAGCGGGCCAACCTTGTTTCGGGTGAGAGATCTGGGTTCACTGCCTGAACGAGATCGAGCCGCTATGGCTAAGGTTGGTGATGAGGACACTCAGCTTACACCAGGAGTGGGTCGAGGTTGTGGAGCCACGCGGGATCGGTAGGAAGACCCGAGGGCAGTCCACTGTGACCGGCTGGCCGCTTTGGTTCCCAGAGCAGTACGTCGACTGGCAGAGAGGTGGGACCCCAGTCGTCTCATAGGCGGTTGAGAGCACAATGTACCTCTGGATTTATTGGAGGACTTATGCCAACCGGCCTCAGATGAGGCCTCGAGGGGTACATATGAATGCTTCTCTAAAAACCACATGCTTATTGAGATATGCAACTAAATTGTGACAAATGCAGGATGCACGGGATGCAGTGGCGATGGACATGCAGACCCGTCTCCATGCTGTGGAGGCCCAGCTTGCAGCTACACGAGTGGATTTAAAGACCCTAGTGAGTATATGCTATCTATATGCCATTAATTATTCATGAATTATTGATGTTTGCCGAATGACAATCTCCATAAATGTAGCGTGCCCTGGTGCTTTATAATGGCTAAGTCGGTTCACTGGTAGCGGCCATGCGACTGACCGCCCTTTGGTGTTAGTGGCCCTCTGGGTGACCGCTAATCTGGTTTGACGGTCCATGGTAGACCGTTATATGGTTTCAATGGGTTTTAAGTCAGTTTGGGCTAGCGGTCTAGCTCCCGATTGCCAATCGGTTTAGCAGCCTTAGGGTGACCGCTAAGTTCCTGGAGACGGTCCTAGGGAGACCGTTAGGTTTTAAGTTGGTTCGCTGGTAGCGGCCATGTGAATGACCGCCATTCTGGTTTAGCAGCCCGATGTAGAGCACCATTTGCCTAGAATGTTGTTTCAGTGTCAGTTTGGTTTTCAGTTGGCTTGGCTTCGACCCCTTGGTTAGCCCACTGTTCCGTGGATGTCGACGTCCTATGAGGGCTGTGACCATGTTATAGGGTGTCCGAAAGTGCCATTGTACCGAGCAGTGTTTCATGCATTTCGAGAGTCATTAGGGTTTCTGGTCAACCCGGTTGTGACCCAGTGGTTGACATGTGACCTGATGAGTGTCTCGGCTATCCTGTGAGGATCGAGACTCTGATTTTGGACATTGGGAGATATCATTCTCGATTTACGTGCCTATATGGTTCGGGGGTTTTGGTGATCCCTCATGTTTCGTGTTTATTTGTTGTATGGAATTGAGAGTCTGATGTGTAGCCTAAGGACTGAGGACTTGTGTTTTTCTCATGGTTTTGGCTTAGGGACTAGGCTGATTAACGGTATGTTACTGTGATATGCACTGATCCTGACCCGAGTTGTGTGACTCAAGGATCGTTGTGTACAGGTCTAGTTGACTATCCTGAGTCTGGTGATAGTTCTGTGTGTTGCTTAGTGTTTCGTAGTATGTGCGATAGGTGCGTGCTTAGCCTGTCTGTACTTTGATGTTTCTATTTTGAGTCTCTGTGTCTAGTGATCCTCCACTAGTCGTAACTTGATGACACTTTGGGTGTCAGCCCACCTGGGAGTGGTGGCAGGGCGAGTTCCCAGTTGAGACGATTCGTAGGTTGGTTGTCGTGGGCCCCTTTGTCTAGCCGTTAGAGTCTGACGGGAGGGGAAAACTAGCTAGAGGGAGACATTGGGCTTGTGTGTGCATACGTGGTTAGGGCCATCGGATGAGTGCCGATGGGCGTGACCCTGACTAGTCACTCGTTACTATCGTTCCTTGGGTACTTGGTTCAATGTCCTAGTTACCGCATTCAAGGCGAGTGGGAGACGCTTGAGGTGCAGTGTAAGACATCAGTGGATGCAACTGGATTTTCTTCTAGTGAGGAGGTACTTCTATCACAGGACACTGACTCTTGTGATTCTCATGATTTGTGTGGTTTCTCGTGTAGCGTGAGCTCCTTCACGTGGTGCTTCGGGTAGTCTATGTTTGGCTTCACCCGTGGTTAGTGTAGCGTACACGACTGTGAGATCGTGTATGAGTTAGTGCTTTCAGACTGTTTGGTCTTGAGTTGGGTTTGTCTCGGTAGAGGAGCCTGGATGACTGAGCTGTCGTGATGTGTCCTGGCAATGTAGCCAAAGTTTCCTTGTATCAATTTGGTGATTCCTGACTGTGTGTCTAGGAATCCATGCTTGATGTGGCATAGACCAAGGGTGATAAGGTATGACTTATTGAACCTAAGACCTAGACCCGCAAGCATACAAAGAAGAAGTTAGGTCTCTTGCACCTTTCTCTTCTGTTCTGATCTATCTTCGGTCTCTTTCAGCTTTATTCACATTTTACATGTCAACAGGCGGTAGAGTTGGTAAAAAAAAAAACACTCTCTTCCTCCCTGCTCCTCACTAATAAAAGCCGTCAACTGTGACATCCTGTCGCCGCCGAGCTCAACATCACTCCACAACAATGGTGGCCACTATATCCCCGAGGGTCGGTCATTGCCAATACTAGTCCTAGTCTTCCGGCTTCTGCACATAAGCAGTCAGCCGGCCAGCTCCTTCTAGTTCTAGTCTCCAGCTCCAGTATTCGGCTACACACCTCAGCAGTCAGTCGACCAGTCTCAGTCTTCCGGCTACTACACATCAGCAGTCGGCTGACCAGCTCTAGTTCCAACTCCAGTCCTAGTCTCTGGCTGCAACACAGTAGCAGTTAGCCGGCCAGCTCCAATCCCAGCTCTAGTTCCAGTTCCATGGCTACAACATTGTAGCGGTCAGCCGGCCAGCTCTAGTCCCAGTCTCCGACTACGACACCTCCAGCGGTCAGCCAGCCAGCTCTAGCTTTACCTCCAGTCCCTTGGCTACAACACTCCAACGCTAACAACATCTCGGTGACCAGTTGGCCAGCAACTGGTCTTTGGCTAACATACCTCAGGATCAACCAGCAACTCCAGCAACACAGGCCAACACACCCTCACGGGTCGGCCTCCAGCCTTCAACAACATAGGCCAACACACCCTTACGGGTCGGCCTCCATCCTCCAGCCTCCATTCTCCAGCAACGGAGGCCAAAACACACTTATGGATTAGCCTCCAGACTCCAATTTCCATTTCCCAGTCACATAGGCCAATGCACCCTTACGAGTTGGCCTCCACCTTCTAATTTCCAGTCCCCCAGATCAACACACCCTTACGGGTTATCCTCCAGCTTCCAGTCTCCATCCATTCAGGTCAACACGTCTCATTTAGGCAGGCCTCTAGTACCCAACTTCTAATATCCAGCTTCCAGTATCCAATTTCTAGTATTGAGTTCTAGTATCCAGCTTTCAGTATCCAGTTTCAGTATCCAATTTTCAGTACCCAGTTCCAGTACCCAACCTCCAGCATCTAGTTCTAGTATCCAGTTTCCAATATCCAATTCTAGTACCCTGCTTCCAGCACCCAGTTCCAGTGTTTAGTTCCAGTATCCACATTTTAACATCCCATTCCTATATCTAGCATCCAGTATCCAGCCTCCAAGAGCCAGTTCCAGTGTCCAGTCCCCAGCATCCAACTCCAGCCCCAGTTCCGGTACCCAATCCCCAAGATCCAATTTCAGTACCCAGTCGCCAGTATCCAGCTCCAGCCTCAGTTTCCAGTTTCCAATTCTCAGTTCACGTTTCCAACAACAGGCCAGTACACCTCATGTAGGTAGGCCTCCGGTCTCAGCTTCTAGTAGTGAAATCCTAGTGTCCAGTCCCAATATCCAGTTGCCAGAACCCCATTTTCAGTCCAATACCCGGTCTCCAGTCCCATATATGGTATGTAAATCCCAGTCTCCAGTTTCTAGCCTCCAAGTTCCCAGTCTTTAGTTTCGATGCCCAATCTCTAGTCCCAATGTCCAGTATCCAAATCCCAATCTCCATATCCAGAATCCACTTTCCAGCCTCCAGCTCCTAATTTCCAGTCCCAGTATCCAGTCTCCAGACCCAAAATCTCTAGAGAGGTTGGGGAAGGGTTCCCCCTTATTTTCCCTATCACCTGGGGGTGATTGGGGTGTGAAAAGGTATTTTCCTGTGATTTTCGTCATTTTCGGGCACGGACTGAGAATGTGACCATCACGGTGGTCGCGTTCTTCGATGAAGGTGCCATATCAGGGGCCACATTCATCGAGGAAGATGAACAGTAAGGAGGTTGAGAAAATGTTGCTCTAAAGTTGCGCGTTCTGAACACGCAATAGGAGAGTTGCACATTATGAATGCGCAGTAGGAGAGTTGCGCGTTCTGTTTTGAACGCGCAACAGCAAAGTTGCACGTTCTAAATGTGCAGCAGAAGAGTTGTGCGTTCTGAACGAGTAGCAACAAAGTTTTGCGTTCTGAACGCACAACATCAGAGTTGCACATTCATTTGGGCGACCATCCGGGTGGGCCAGGGCATGTGGTCTACAGAAGATCATGGTCCCCTTGGCCCATGTGTGTCCTAGACACCCCGTGGGTACTGTGACTGTGTTTTTGGGTGTTCGGAGGTACTGTGTTACCTCGATTAGCATGTGGTGGGTCTCGGGGGTCCGGGTGACCTCGTGAGTGTTATGAGCTTTCGTGGTTACGTTAGATCGAGTCACCGTGAGTTGGTACGAGTGCAATGGGCCTTCCCCGCACGTCGTGGGTTTCTCTGGAAGGTGATTTTCGAGTGGGCTATGTGTATGACCTTGGACTGTGAGTCCAGTTGACCAGCCTAGAACTGGAAGTTTTTCATGTGTCTCGTGGATAAGAGATCCACTCGGTGGCTTGTGGGCCACCTTGAGAATCATGTCATCATGGTTTCAGACCCAGGGATTAGGCTAGATTGACGGTGCTATGTCGTCACGTACAATGATCTTGTCTCGAGTCTCGTGACTTAAGGACTGTTGAGTTTAGTAGGTCTAGTAGGCTGTCTAGAGTCTGGTGACTTTGAGCCATCTGTTACTTTACGTTACTCGCGATGGGTGCGTGTGTGATTTTCAGTATTCACATTCTGTAAGTCCCCACTGGTCGTAGCTTTCTTACGACACGCATGTGCTGACCCACCTGGGGGTGGTGGAGCGGCTTACTCGAGAGAGACGATTTTTAGGCTGGTTACCGTAGGGCCCCCATGCGAATGCAACTACTATTTGGTCATCTCTCCAAGCCTCAGGACTGTTGTTTGATGGTAATTCTACAAAATCAAGGATACTGAACTCAGCTTCACATAGCAGCTCCAAATCCTTGTACAGTCTTTTCTCATTGATATCTATTGGCTCCACCATGTGGGAACTGTGGTCTGCTAGAAATATGGCTAAGTATGAAGGCCGGATTATAACCAAGAATTGCCTGCTACACAAGATAAAATCTCAAGCAAAGGAAATCTGTGAGCTATCTGGTCTTAAAGAAGCCCATTCCAGCAAGAGGAAAACTCTGGCTCATTTTGGTATTAATGCTGCCAACAATAGAGACCCTCAAGTTCTAGCAATCAAATAGTTATGTCCTCCTTGGCCATCTCTCAAGCTTAACACTGATTGGGCTTGTAAGCGTTTAGGAAGTTCTGGTGGGGGAGGAGTCATTAGGTGTCACGCCCCGAGCGCGGAAGATTACTCGGATGTGGCGTGACGATGTCTATAACGATCATGTCAATCAGAGCGTAGTGCATTCAACACATACAGACAGAGTGCGCAAGAATATCATGTATTCTTTTTGGAAAATTAAGGAAGAATATCTTTGAGAAGGAAAAGCTTGAGAAGGCCGTGGCCTCCCCCCCTCTCTCCCTCTTGGTGGGTGCGACTCCCACCACCTCCCCTCTTCCTCTTCCTCTTGGGTGCGACGCCCTAGATCTCCCTCTGGTATTTCTGCTGCTACCACTACAACAAGGCACCTTCCCCGACATCCCTCCAAGCTAGGAGAAGCCTCGTCGTGGATGTGCTGCAGCGTGGAAGCATGTGGAACCCCATCTCCTTGGTGCGCCCCTGGGTGATTGTCTACTGGACAGAGCTGCAGAGAACAGGTTGGTCTGCCCCTTTCCTCTCCTCTGATCACATCCACCTCTTCTTAAAATTTATTCCTCCACATGTTCCCAACGTCCATTTAACATTTCATGCCCAAACTCGTCATGTGGACGAAGTTCCCTTCATAGCCCATTTACCCGTGCAGATTGCCTCTGTGTAGACCTATTAAGATAGAGGCCAACCACAGGCCCCATCTCACCCCTAAACCTTCTCCAAACGCCCTAAAATTTTGAAAACTTCTTACCCAAGTCCTAACCCATCCCCCATAATTTTCCTATAATTTTATGAGTTCATTTACTTTGCGCCCCATCAGCCCATTTCTCAGGTTCGCAGTCTGCCTGTGCAGACCTGAAGAACTGAGCCACGCCCAAACTATTTTCCTCTCCTAAAACTTTCACTACGCACGACCCCGCCACTTCTCCCTAATCTTCCCCCAACCCTCACCTGTACACCAGAGAAAGCCCCACCCCAAAATCCACCTGGAAGCCCTAGTACCACCCCCATCTTCCACCCTCTGTCTGGCTGCCAACAGACTAACTAGAACACACCGAGGTCTGTTCCAAAATTCACCCCAGCTTCCTCGACGCTCCGTTGCGACCCTCCTTCCACGAGCATTGTAGGGACATCCCTGCCCATGTCCTTGCCATGTTTTGTGTTCAGTGGATGACTAGAAGGCCGCGTTCTAGGCCTCCTCGCCCGCTGGTCCCCTGTGCCTACATAGACCGACCTACAGTCTGCCCGCCATTAGTAATCACGTCGGAGGTCCACATTAGTGCCGTCTGCTTCCATATTCTTCTAGGAGGATCGTCGTCCACTTCAACACGCCGTCAGGGACGTTGGCTCCATACTTGGCACCCAGGACTCACCTTCCCCATTGCTGGTTCTGTTTGTCCTATTGGAGTGGTTCAGACCATTTCGATTTGCAGCACCTCATGGGTGATGAGCTTCACCGACCCGTGACCCATCAACCCACATCACACATCCCCGGATTTGCTGTGTGCCTTTTACCTCCCTACGAGGAGTGGGCTGTGTTTGGTTGTATTCTATTAGTTCATGTACCGGCTGATTGTGTGACTTGGCCGGGAGTCTTACTCACGCCCTGAGTGTGGAGGTATGCGACCGTTCCTATTCTTGGTATTATCTTGCTTATTTAGTATAGTCTCTGGATGCCGCTGCTTGTGAGTTCATTAGGTTCCTATCTCGCATAATTTATTTCACTACCACGGTGAGAGAGTGAGACCATCCCGTGACTCATCTGAGTCACGAGTGTGGAGTTGCCTTCCCTAGACTCTCCATTTTTTCAACCGTGCAGAATGACGTGCTTCCCTCTCTTGGGATGCCTGTGAGCTTGAGTCCTTACTGATTGGCATCGGTACCAACTGTGATTACCAGAGCAGTTGTTTCGTCGACTGTCTCTCCTTCAAAATCTCCACCCTCGGAGGTAAATTCATCATGATGTCCCAGCTGGGCCGCCTGTTCCAGTTCAATCTCATCCTCAATTGCCAAGATAAAAGTATCACCGGTCGCCTCTCTGAGCTCCGCGCCTGTCAACATCTTGGCAGTAGCAGTACCAAATAACTCTGACCCGAATTTCACAGACTGAAGCTAAAGCTACTCCACGAAGGGTTGACTGAAGCCCAGCATTGAAATAGACCCACCCGAGAACTTTAGAGTAATTGGCCTCAAAATGGGAGTCGTGCCCATAACAATGGTAAAAGCTACGGCCCTCACTTGAAAGGGAGAGAAGGCAGCCATGGTGTCCACTGCTGGCAGTGTCAGCCCCACTGAAACCACGGGCTCCTACAAGGGACCAAATACGAAAGAGGTGGAAAGAAAGAAACATGTCAGATCTCTTGCTATGAATGGTGACGGACATGAAGAAAGTCATGAACAAAGAAGAGTCTCACCTCAACTGGCACAAGGCAGAACTCACTAGTCCCTGGGGCCTCGAATATTGGCTGTGCTAGGCTTGAAGTGATTCCCCCTTCTTCTGTAAGGTGGCTAGGCACACTCAAGGGCCCTAATGTCAGCCGGGACAGGCTGAACGCGGGAAGGTCACTCCTATAAGAGAGAGACGGGGTGCTGGCTCGCGACTCTAATTCTCGCCCTTCTTCGTCGCTAGGAGGTTCATAGTCGATGGGCTCTTCAGAAGGTGGACTCTCAGACAACTCGGCTACTATTACACCATGACCCTCCGGGCACCCCGAGCCGTCCAAGGTTACCTCTGAAGAAACCTTCTTCCCAGCTAAGGCAGCCAACCACTCCGAAGACCACTGGGTGGGCAACACACCTGGAGTCAAGGGCTCGAAAGAAGGAGCTGCAATAGGCTCTGAAGGGATGATAGCTGGCCAATGAAAAAAGGGGTTGATAAAAAGGGAAGAAGAATAAGTACGTCCACTCAAAGTCTTAGGAGCAACAATAGTACCTTCACCGCCATGGCAGGTGTTGGTGAAGGGAGATCGCTTTCGACCGAAACTATAGGTACTTCGATACCTTCAACCCCCTCGGGGCCATGGGCAGTTATGACCTCCTCCACAATTGGAGCAGAAGGGGCCGCTGGGTCTGAATGAAGAAGATAAATTAATGAAGACCTAGTTTGTATCCAAATGAAGAAGTTCAAAGAGGTGTACCTTCAAAGAAGGCGTCTGCTCTTGCGCCACCTCAAACTCCTCTATTGGATCCCATAGTTGATTTTGGATAGTTATGTTTCAATGATGACAAATCTTGTGTGTGTGTGTCTTTAGGTGGCCAATTGAAGAAGGTTTGATAACCAAGGTTGTAACATTGTGTTCATCTAGCTATACAGGAAAAATACCCTTGGTGGACTCTTGGAACTCAAATTCTTGAGTGATTGAGTCATTTTTAGTTTGGATTCAAATAAAATGGTAAACCATGCTTATACACTTTAAGAGGAAATGGTAAGATCTTACAACTCTTAAATGCACAAACTAGTTAAGTTGGGGTTCATGATGCTCACTCTTTTGCATTGTTGGATAGCCATGGGTTTTTAGTGATTAGATATAGCATTTGTCATTGCAAAGGTTATTCCATGAATATTCTTCATATTAATAATTTACAGGGTATTACATCTTGGTATCGGTAAAATCGATGATATCGATTTATCGGTATCCGGATCTCCCGGGTCGTTACAGTTGGTATCAGAGCGGGGTTGAGGATTTGTATAAGGAATTGAAATGGCACCAGTCCAGATCAAGTCCATGTGAGTTGTTTATTGCTGGCTTAGGTTGTTTTCCATGATTACTAATGGATTTTCTCTGTTGTGCGTCGTCCTTAGATAAGATGCCGCCTAGAAGAAGAGGTCGAGGTCGTGTTCCCAAGGAAGAAAGTGGCACTTCTCCTGCTCCGGTTGTGCCGACTCAAGTTCAAGTTGATCCTACTCCTCAAGCAGATTTGCCTCCGGGTGGCCGTGGCAGAGCACTAAAAGAGTTTTTACTGTTCCACCCGCCGGCTTATGAAGGTCAAGCAGATCCGGATGCAGCCAGAGTGTGGCTAGATGCAACCGAGCGTGTATTCCATTCAATGGAGTGCACAGAGGATGAAAAAGTCATGCTTGTTACGTTCCAGCTTCAGGGAGCAGCACTCACGTGGCAGACCACGGAGTAGGAAGTTACTTTTCGTTCTCGCCCACTTCGTCAGATCACCTGGACAGAGTTTGTCACGTCTTTCGAGCGCACTTACAGTCCTGCTTACCTCAGGATGGATAAGATGCATCAATTTATGGAATTGGCTCAAGGTGATATGACTGTGCTGTAGTACCGTAATAGGTTTATGGAATTGGGTCGATATGCACCCCATGTTCTTACTGATGAAGCCTTGAAGACTGAGCAATTTCTGCGAGGGTTGAAAGCAGAGCTGAGGCAGCCATTGATTGCGAATCGTGTGGCTAAATGGATGCAACGTATCAGGCAGCTACAGCATTAGAGCTTGACATGGCAAGATCTCGAGGTCGTGCTCAAGATGGCTCTGTTCAGCCCAGTGTGCAATATCAGCAGGTCAGTCAGCCGTCTGTGTCAAGAGTCTCGTCTGCTGCACCTACTGTTAGTGGCACTTCTTTTCCTAAATCCAAGTCCAGGCAGACATTCAAGAAATTTAAGAAGCGGTTTGATCAGCAGGCATCTTCAAGCACTGTTCGGCAGTCAGCGCCTTCTTTCCAACAACGTTAAGGTTCAGGAGTGAGTCAGCCGAGGCAATGTCCAAGGTGTGGTGGTAGCCACCCAAGCAAGCCGTGTTCGTTACCGATGGTCTGTTTTCATTGTGATTAGCTGGGACATGTGGTTCGAGACTGTCCTCTGAGGCCTAAGCTGGTGTAGTTTTCTCAATTTTCTTAACCACAACCGTCTTAGTTCAGACCTCCTCCACCACCTCAACCTCAGCAATTCTATCCTCATGCTTCAACTTCTTCTCAACAATCTTCCGTAACTAGCAAAAAGCAGAAAGGGAAGGTTTCTCATATTAATCGAGCTGAAGTCGTGGCGTCCCATCTCGTGGAAGGTACGATTATGATTTATGATCATGTAGCTCGTGTTCTTTTTGATTCAGGTGCTTCTGATTCATTTATTTCTGAAGATTTTATTACCTGTATTGACGAACCGACTTCTAAGATGACTTGTGAGTTGCTTGTTGAAATGCATTCTGGGGATTTCATGTTTACTCCTTTGTGCCTGGAGGAGTCTCCTATTGTGATCGGTAATCAGCAGTTGCCAGCAAGGTTATATGCGTTGCAGCTAGCTGATTATGATATTGTGCAGCATCTCGTCGAATATCTTGGTCATGGCCCTCTGGTATATAGCACCGGCGTTCTTCAAACCGAAGGGCATGCGCTTGTAATTGAAAATCCCTTTGAGGGATCTGAAGGTTGTGTGACGTTTGTCTTTGAGAGACATCCGGATTTGGTTGTAACCGGGCGACCCGTCCATGAAAGACAAGGCTTCATGTCCGGTGGTCATATCGACCATTGTCTCCGTGATTAGGATTGAAAAATCATCCTTCGGACAGGCTTTGTTGAGGTCCCAGAAGTCGATGCAAATGCGGACTTGACCACTTTTCTTCTTGACTGGGACAATGTTGGCGAGCCAAATCGGGTAGATACATGGCTCGATGAAGTCAACCTCCACCATTTTATTGACTTCGGCCGAGACATGGAGTTCCAGCTCGTGGCGCATGCGCCGCTGTGGCTGTTTGACTGGAGTGGCTGAGGGAGAGATGGCTAGCTCATGTTCCGCTACAGAGGGGTCTAGCCCTAGCATCTCCTTGTATGTCCAGGCGAAGCAGTCTTTGTATTCGAGTAGGAGTTGCTTGTAGTCTTGCCTTTCTGTCTCGGTGAGGAGAGAGCTGACGAACGTTGGCTGGGGGGCTTCATCTTCTCTCAGATTGATTTCTACGAGTTCGTCAATGGTTGCTTGGCCACCGTCTTCCAGCTCGGGAGGAGCGGGTTGGAAGTCGATGAAGTCTTCATCGTCAGTATCGGCTTCGTGCACTTCTTGGTCTTCGAAGCCACCAGTCGAAGTTGATGGAGCTGGGAGATTGTCATTGCTAAGCTCGGACTGGGATTGTTCGGGACTGCCAGCGCTTGGCCGACAGTTATCGGCTGGTGCCGTTGAAGCTTGAGTGCTTGACTGGAGTTGGCTGCTAAAGCTGGCAATGCTTCATGGCCATCATTCTGAGAACCTTCCTCATCGGGAAGGTTTGCCAAATTGGGATCTTCGACTGGCTGGGAGGCACTGGGGACCTCCTCCGTCCCACTGTCCTTGTAGACGGATGGCGAAGACTCGCCAAGTAGTTGAACCGGGGTACTAGCCCTGGCGGGGAGCGAGATTAGGATATCCACTTCCTCGTCCCCGGAGCTGTCGAACTTGGTGTCGACATTAGGCTAGTCGCTAACCGATTATGCTGGGCCCACGACATTAATCGCATAGTAGACACGGAAGTCTGGGTGTTGGTCGTAGCCGAGTCCCCTGGTATCTTTGTGGGAGAACGGGGGTTGCCCTCGTACTTGGGAAGGGGTCCACAGCTTGTGGAAGTATCTTTGCTATGCGGAACCTTGCCATTGGGGGATATGCTGCTTGAGGCACATCTCCCGGATATGTGGCGACAGGTCGTCCAATACTTGGACGACTTCAGGGGTGCTGTCGACTCACTTGGACTAGCTAAAGTCGTCTTCCGGTGGGGCTTGAGGGACCATGTCTCCTTTGTAGAAGAGAATGGGCTTGTCCCTGTTAGCCTTTTTCTTGCTTCTGAGCTATCGTTTGTAGGTAACGACAAATGTTGTAAGCTACTCGACCTCGTGCTCATCTGAGGCACACACGAGCTGGATGTAGTCTGGTGGCTAGCATATGCTTTTGTTGATAGCCCAGCTAATAAGATTAGCCTCAAAATCGATTTTGCGCCTCTCAGGACGATCTATGGTTGACTTGGAGTTAAGGCGTAGCTGATGAAGCTTGGCCTTCTGTTCGTCAACAGAGAAGAGGTCACCCACATCTTCCTTTGAGAGCCAACCATTACTTTTTCTCTTAATTACAGGGTAGGGACTAATTCCCCCAAAGTAAAGGGCAGCATCGGCCAGGTTGCATTCTGCTGGAGTGAATGGAGACAAGTTTGTAAAGACCATGCGTTGTTCCCCATCCTTGGCATACTTGATGCATTGATGGAGAGTCGACGAAACAACCCAATTTTCATGGAGTCAGGGCCTTCCCAATAGCACTTTGTAAGAGGTATTGGCATCGATGATGTAAAAAGTCACCATGGAGGCAAAATCATCTAGCACCAGGTCGACATCCACCCGGTCGAGGACATCCTCGGTGTCTTGATTGGAGCCGGATATCTTGATCACCTGAACCTTCTGGAGGTAGGGGGTCAGATATAGAGTCTTGAATGTTTTCAGGGGCATGA
The DNA here is from genome assembly GCA_024336825.1 of Amorphophallus titanum. Taxonomy (NCBI): domain Eukaryota; kingdom Viridiplantae; phylum Streptophyta; class Magnoliopsida; order Alismatales; family Araceae; genus Amorphophallus; species Amorphophallus titanum. The sequence goes on along the minus strand of JANBPO010002932.1, from coordinate 19,721 downwards.
TATTGACAGCCGCACCAGCGTCCACCAGGATCCGGCTTACTTCGTGCTCGTTGATTTTTCCCCTCATGTAGAGGTGGCTGTTATGGCACGGAGGGGAGAGCAACAAGTCTTTCTCCGTGAAGGTAACAGTGGCGATGAAGTCCTTATATGCGACAGCCTTCATTTCTTCCACATGTGCTTCATAGACTTCTGGCTCTTGGAGTATCTTGATAAGAGTCTCCCTCAACTCTTTGCTTCAAGCAATAGCTTCCCAAATCTTGATGCTAGCGGGGAAGCGCTTCATCTCGTGAATGACTTTCCAGTCGACTCGAGCTCTAGCATCCTCCAATGAAGGTAGTATGTCAGGCTGAGCTTTTTGTGGGCTGTTGTGTTACTCTCCATTGGGGAGTTGCACCGCCTTGCCTTTGCTACTGGGATCGAGCTGACTCTGGTCACCCGTGGACTCCTAGAATAGGGGTGCCAATGATGGCTCTTCTGGAGATGACTGGAGGATCGATTCATCCTTGCCGGAGGGCCCTGCTTGCTCTGCAGGGGAAGTCAGAGTTGTTGCGAGGCCTGGGGTGTCGGTGGTGATCTCCTCCGAGCCAGAAGGATCAAAGATGCTGTATCCGCCCTGAATTTCCACCTGCAGAATAGGGGCGGGTTCTTCCCCTCGAAAGAGGATAACTCACTCCGGGTCAAAGGTGGACAATTGGAAGGGTGGCTCGGGAGTACTTCCGTGACCTCTACTGCGTCCATGACCACGACCCCGGCCATGGCCGGTATGTTCTAGAGTCTATTGTAGCCCGAGCGGGATGGTAGTCCTTTGTCTGGTGCAGGAGGCGATTGGCTCGCCCCACCGAGAGGGATTGATGTTATCACGGGGTCGAATAGCCACCATATTACAGGTGCAGCCGCGAAGCATTTCTTCCAGCAGTTCCACTGTGATTTCTTTGTCCTTATAGAACAAGGAGAGCTCTTCTGGGATGAGGAGCTTTTCGCCGTTCTTTATTTTTTGGATCATCTCCTGAATCTCATTTCTGAGGTGGGTTTGTCTCTGCATTTCTTCCCACGGGATATAGCTATCGAGTGGGACATGATCGATAGGACGAGGAGGGATGTACTCCTCAAGGCTGTCGATGAGCCACTATAGCCTCTAAAGAGGCGTCAGATCTGTTGGGGATTGCAAGGTGGCCACCTACTCAGCCTGTTTCTCGAGCCGCCTCTTGAGGTTCTTCCTCTTATTCCTCTCCTGTTTCTTGGCAATGGCCGCCTCCAGGGGAGTAGGAGGAGGAGGTGCTAGAGCTGGAGTTGATAAATCCCCGTGAGGATATCTTCGAGCTGATGCCTTGTTAGGGTGAGGTCGACGGATTTTCTTTGCCCGGATCTCAATCCAGACACCTTCCACTTGTTGTATATGGAAGGTGGCGTTGATCGCCTGCTCGATGACCTCGAGTGCTAGCTCTTGATATGCTGGGATACTAGGGCTGGCGTCCAAAGGCGTGTGCACGATTTTATGCCATACCCACGATGGTGAAGGAGGCATCTCCCGCCAGGGTGGCGCACTGGGGCTGGCGTCCGAAGACGTATGCGCAGTTTGATGCCTTACTTGTGGCGTCAAAGGAGGCGTACAATGAGCTGGCAAACTGGTGCTGGCGTCTGAAGATGTATGCACGGTTTGATGCCTTACCTGCGGTGGCTGAACCTTGAGTTGAGAGGCGGGTTGGGGAGCATGCTTGACATCCATCTCCCTGGCCTTGCCTTTACGGTCTAGCTGGGAGCAGGATCGGGCGACAACCGATGGCATCCTAGGATATTACTACTGTGATGTCCCGGAACCTTTCGGATCCTTATTTTTGGGTCCCAGATCTGCTTCCTCGGAGTGTTTGACTCTGTTGTGTCCATGATTACGTTTCGGATATCTTTCGTGTTTGGATCGGCGCGATCCGGAGCTATTTCAGAGGTCCGGAGGTGTTCCGTGACTTTTTCGCCCGTTTTTTTGATTCCCGGTGAGAGTGGTACCATTGCGATTGGGGTGGCGGCGAAGCCGCCACGGGGACCACACCCAAGAAGTAGGGCGATCCGATGACCATGGCAAAACTACTGAAAGTGATCGGCACCGCCAGATAGCCCACCCGCGCATGGGTGGTGATGACGATGGGACCGTAGCTGACGGCCGCTATAGTTGTTGATGCGCCGGATGAGTAGGGGCGATGGCCGCTGACGGTCATCGAACGCGATCTGGCGATTGGAAGGAGAACTGGAAGCTGCTGGGAAGTGCGAGCAGGTGCTCTCCTTCTACCTCTCCTGCAAGGACAGGAAAAGGGCACCAGGACTTCAGGGCTCAGGGGGTGCCATCATTTTTGTTCGCGTGCGGCGGGTCATCGGCGCGTCGTGTGTGCGGTGACCAGAGTGAGGTGTAGGATATAACTACGGGAGAGATGTTGAAATATATTGTGCTTTTGACACTCCCTCTCATGGCCGTATCTTTCTCAAAGCGGCACCATGCCCTCGCCTTTTATGGAGAGTCGAGGGGAGACTGAGTGGCACGGAAGGTTTCCTGGTTTTAGGGGAAACATGGCTGGAGTGCGGGCGTGCCAGTCGATTTCTTGACAATCACCCATGGAACCAAAAGTTGACCTAGGAAGCGCCACCAGGGCATGGCACACGGGCTCAGGGGGTGAGAGACACATGGAGGGGAAGATGGTTCCGTGGGTGCGAGTGCGCAGGTGACTGTAGGGAGTCGTGCACACAATGTCTTTCCCCACCAACCGTAAGCAATCAATGGTTATTTACATTGGATTGAATCCAAACACCTTCATTCCATGCTGAAGAGAAATCTGTATGTTCCTAAAGTCCTGGGTGGAGAGCAGGGAGCACTTCATAGCTATGGGTTCGCACTGCGCTGGATGGTGTTGGCTGGGTTTGGAGGAATTGGGAATTCAGGCTCGGTGATACATAGGGGGATTGAGGGCCCGAACGTGGATAAGAATGCATTCATCCAAGTGGCAGTATAATTTTTGAGATCTATATGACTTTACAGGCAAGCCATAGTGGCTGAGGTACAACTGGTGCAAGCCACGGGACAGTTCTGACACGATGGTCGGTCCCCGAGTCAATGCGTGACAAAGTAGATATTCGCGTGCTTTACAGAGGGCTCCACTCATGGCGTGGGCCATGTTTGCTCTGCTGAATGAGGGGATGCAACTGGATAGCTGGAGAAAGCATTAGACTGGCGACTGGACGAGGGCCGATCACGGCTCGAGCCAAGCGGTCGGACATGGCCTCACGACTGTGGGGAAACGTAATGTCATGGTGCGTGCATGGTTGTGGCTGACGGGCACGTGAAGGGAAATCTCGGCATGAGGGCGCATTCACCCTTGTCATAGAATCTCACCCATGGTGGGGATAGACTTATGTGTCATGGCTAAGCACCATGTGAGGGAAGTACAAGTGACATACCCTCGGCGTACATAGCTGACGACCAAGTCACCCACACACAATTCTCCTTCCTGGTTGCCTTGCTGTTGCTTGAAGCTTGGAGATCTTGGAGCTTGGATTGATGCCTATGTGTATGCAAATATGCCCACCCCTTGAGCTTCTAGGAGGATTTTATAGGGAATTTGGAAGGCCAGGGAAGGGTTAGGCGGGCTATGGTGAATGGTTCAACCTAGTCCGGGTAAACCCTTTAAATAGTGCATGGCTGAGTGGGGGGGGAGGGTTTGAGACAGGAGCACTACCCACTATAAGAACGACCGGATGCGTCCCCTGACATCTTACACTGCGTTACAAGTTTCTAGCTACAATGCCACGGGCACGAGACTCAGACACGCACAAGTACCACAACAAGGACTAGCTGGGGTCACACTCGTCTGCGCGTGTCCTAAGCCCCCAACTACGTCTGCACACACAGACCATCTACTCTAGGTCGGGTCCTCTGGATAGTTTTCCCCCCCACCGGACTCTGGTGGCAAAGGCATGGGGCCCAAGAAGACCAGCCTAAAAACCATCTAACTCGGTTCAAGCTCTCCACCACTCCTGGGTGGGTCCGCACACGCATGCGCAGGAAGCTACGACTAGTGGATAGGTCACTGGAAGGCATATTCTCAAGTCAATGAAAAATAACGTTCGAACCCGACGAAGCATGGGGGTCATCCCACGTACCAGCACCATCGCATGGTGACCACAGTCGGAGAAGAAATGGGACTGCGCGCCTCGCAGAACAGTCCAGAGCATAATGGACCCACTCTGGTGCGTTATAGACTATGGTGGACCAACACAGGTGCGCCATGGTCACATGCCGGACCACTTCTGGTGCGTCAAAGACTCAGTGGAAACCAAACTATAACGCGCCTACCTAGGGGCGTTATAGTACTTAATCGACCATCGCAGGTGCGTTAAGTCTCGAGTCACAAGGTGGAACATAACGCGCACCTCTAGGGGCGTTATGTACATAACGGACCAGCCATGGTGCGTTATGTCACGGAGTGAAAACAGACTATAATGCACTCCTCTAGGGGCATTATAGACATTAACGCACCATATTCGGTACGTTAAGTGGAAGGCTAGGGCGTTCAACATAACGCACCTTCCTTGGGGCGTCATAGAACATAACGGACCTCCATAGGCGCGTTATGTGACCAGGACCCCCAACGGTCAAAAACCAACGGTCGGAAACCCATAACGCACCAACAGCGGGGCGTTATGTCTGACATAACGGTCAGTTGTGGGACCGTTAAACCCACGAAGACCAGACCCAAAACTCACGGAGCATAACTCACCTACCTGGACGCGTTATGATCATAACGGCCACTGGGACGACCGCTATATCGTCCCGATAGTGAAACGGCGAACTAAGCCCAAAAACGCCGACCACGCCCCCATACCTCCACGGGAGAGGGGGAAATAAAAGGGGAAACTCACCAATAGCCCTAGGCATGATTCTATGATCTTAGATCGACCAAAAACGTGGTGAATCGCTAGATCGGGTGATCACTCTCCAAACCATGATTTTACCCTAACTCGCTCAAAAACACCCCTCTCGGCCTCACGACGGGCTAGAAATCACGAAAATAAAACGCGGGGAGCTAAGGAACGTCACCCAAACTCAATGGAGCGAATGCTCCGCCGAATCGATGCCGAAATTACAAATAAGTTTTTAGAAACCCTCATTCCTCCATGAAATCCCACGAGTTCCACACCGCCACGACCACCTCGCCGTCGCCCCACACAGTCTGCAGCCGGAGGGGACGCGCCGCGCAATCGAACGAGAGAGAGAGGGGGGAACGGTGCTCACGGTGGGGAGAAAGGAAGAGGAAAGAAGAAGAAGAAGGAAAAAGGAAAAAGAAATAGGATATTTATAAAAAATCTAGAAATTCAGAAAATACTAAAAAATAGAAAATCATATTTTTGTGGTCCAGTTTGATATTTAAAGATATAGATTCGTACTAGCTAATCTTTTAATTTTTAAGGATAGTGTCAATTTTGAGTTAAGCCATTTTATCTTGAACTTTCCATCAAGTTAATTTCAGATCATAAAATCTGATTCAAATCTATTTCGACTTATATTTTACGTACGTGGATCTTGATTAGAGTCAAATATAGATCGATCACAACGTTTTCACATGAAGTCGATCGAGTTAGGTTAAAATCAAGAAATAATTATTGGACTAACCCTAAATAATTCAATCTGTGCCTATTGTCACATCTCCTCAATTCAGCTATCCCTCTGTACGAGCTAAGACTACTTACGTGAGCCCCTCTGCAGATCCCATGATGATGTTCATCCTTCTCTTCCAGTTTAGTTGGTGGTCGGACTTAAACTGGCCATGGAGGTGAGACAGCAAGCTGAGGTTGGGCATGTAGTCGTAGACGATGAGCCTCTGGTCCGTTCCGACGCAGTAGCCCCTAAGGCCGAGGAGGTTCTTGTGCCTGACCCTCCCCAGGACCTCGACTTCCACCGCGAACTCCATCTCAGCTTTGGAGTTCATGGCTTTCAGCTTCTTCACTGCAATCTGCACTCACACATGTTTGTCGGATCATAAGATATTCATATATACCAGGGAAAGATGTAATAGTTAATTAAAAGTACCGGGGAAACAGAGGTTCTCTCCACAAACATATATACAGCGAGTTTTTCTTTGTGGTTTTAAATCATTCCTCAACGGTAGCTGCGCGCTGCTGCGAAGTCCGAAACACCAGATCACCAGATCGATGGCATCATGGCATGCGGCAGCAGCAGTGTAAGCACTCACCTGAAGGCCGTCGGCGGTCTTGCCCCAGTAGACGCTGCCGAACCCGCCTTCCCCGAGCATGTTGCCCTCGTGAAACCCGTTCGTAGCCGCGTGCAGCTCCTTGTAGGTGAACACCCTCCAGCTAGAAACCTTCGGCCCGCCGGCAGCCACAGACCTGCACGCACAGCAACCACGACGCACCCAAGGCTCACCAATATTCTCTCAGCACACGCAGTGCTTCGTATATCGCTCTTTAATCGGGATTACATAGTAGAAGGTTAACAACTCTCACCCTTCTTCCACCTTCTCCGATGCGCAGCAGCAGCTCAACGACGAACCCATGGCGGCCCTCCGTTGAGCTTTCGCTTGGGGAGTAACCTTTTGAACGCTGGGCAGTGACGCAGAAGAGAACTACGAGAAAGATCTGTGCAAGCTCTCTCTGTCTCTTCCCACCTCGTTGTCGTCTTCTCCTTGCTCGACAACAAGGGCTGATACCAAAGTAGGTAGGTGTTTTACCTCGCCTTTTAAACGACGCCCCCCAGATGGTTTGGTCGTCTTCGTAGCAGCCACGGCCGGCCTCCGCCGGCAGAGCACCTCTGAACCAGTTCAACGGTTAAAACAACGCAGTTGCTCGGAAAGAAGTGATCTTTGGTTTTGTATTTTTTTTTCATATTTTACTCTTGTTGATATAGAAATCACAATCCTATCGCTGTTACAAATGTAATACTGCAATTTTACCGGTCAAACCCAGCCCTGTGACCGTTGCAGTGCCCAGTGTTTAAACTTTAAATGGTAGACCCATTGGAAGCTGAGTCCCTTTGGCATATGATTAATTAACCTTTACTAGCATTTGACTAGAAAACCTTTTATGAAGATTATTTCGACCAAGTCAGGCCCAGCTTCCCAAAGTGATAGCCCCATTCTGGGCCCACTTATTCCAAGCCCAAAACCCACTCAGATCAGCACTTCCTAGGCGAGCGACAGGTCGGTCAGGAAGGCCCCTACAAGGGCCTAGAGCACCCTGTCCGAGCTACGTGCCCACCGCTTGGGAAGACCCCCAGCCGGCGTCCCAAGCTCGGACCGACCGTCAGAAGCTTACCCAAGTGTCTGTTACGTAGCTTTAAGGAGCAGGGAACTCCAAGGGATAAAGGAGAGCAAGAGTCCTTGTGCTGTAATGAGCATACAATAAGGACATAACTCCCCCTAAAACCCCTCTACTCCCTGGACCCCTTGGCTCCCTGAATTCTTACGTTAAACGGATCGCTATATATAAACCGTGGAAGACCCTCCGGAAAGGTAAGCAACAATCCTGAGTGAGAACCACCACACTTCTTGGTGGAGAATGATCTCACACCCCTTTTTCCTCCTACCATCTCCCCCTACACCTATGCTCTACCTTATTCGCTGATTTAAGCATCAGAGGGTTTTCCCCAGGGAGTCTTCCCTGGGCGCCTCTGACCCGTTTCCTATCTTGCAGTTCATACAGACGTGGTGATCGTGATCAAGGATTCTCCCAAGATCACACGGCTCAGGATCGATGCGAGATCACGCCTCTTCATCCGGCGACGTCTGTGGGTAACGGGCGAAGAGCCATACTGTTGTAAAGAAATTCGGGTAGGAGGACCGCCGGTAGTAGGGGAAGCACCGCGGGGGGAGGGGAAGGAGAGCCTGTGCCTCCCCACCCCGTGGGGAGCCTCCCCTCTGAAGGCAACCACCAAGCTGACGAGCTGCCTCCACCGGCTGTGGGGGCGCAACCTCCCAATAGGAATCCTGACGCTCTCCAAACCCTCAATGCCAAACTGGATATCCTCATGAAATTAATGAGGACCCAAGTGACTAGGGAGGAGAAGTCCCGACTTCCCCGGGTAAGCCCCCCCTGTGGAGAAGCTTCCAAACAAATTGCCGAAGGTCACTTCACTCGTCGGGGATGATTGCTTGTGCACAATAGGTTGGGAGTACCTTCTCTGGCCCATCCTCTAGAACAAGAAGCCTCCTCCACTCTGAGGAGAGAAAGTTTCGGGACGCGCCAGTAGCCCCCGGAGACCGACGGCCCAGAGGGACTACGAGGCAGCCCGTCAGGGCACCCTCATAGCCCCTCGGCTCAGTGACGACCAGAATTGTTCCTCCAACTAAGGGACTTCGAGCGATGTTTCACCCCTCCGCGCCTTGCAAAAGACATCCATCAAGGAGGACGAGGAACAATTCCCATTCTTCGACCAAATATTGAAGGCCGAGATCTCCCCCAGGGTCTCACTACCGACCTTCAAGTCATATGACGGCTAGGCAACCTATCCCAAGGGAGCCCTAAGCCTGCCGGTCACTCTAGGTACCCCTCCTAAGATCGTCACAATTATGGTTAACTTCATAGTGATTGAGGGGATGTCGGCCTATAATGCCATCTTCAGCTGAGGTATCCTCAGCCAAACGAAGGCCGTGCCCTCCACCTATCACCAAAAACTAAAGTTTCCCACCAAATACAGCATCGGGGAAGTCTGAGGTAACCAGGAAATAGCAAGAAGGTGCTATGTAATCTCGGTCGATGCCATAAGACCGGAAGGGAAAAAGACAGAGGTGTTGAATAGAAGATGGATAGGATAGTAGAGGGTCCCCTCGCAAAAGAATTCCTGCCCCTCCAAGGCAGTTAAAGTGTACAACCAATTGGTCGAATGGATAAAGTAAAAGCCCGTGACGAAGCTTCAATAATAAATAACAACTCCCTTGAAGGGTGAAGAGTAACAATGTGAGGAAGTTGGAAAGTTGGAATGGGAAGCATCGTCTCACCCAGGGATTGTGGGATATGAAGAGCGTTGAACAAAATGGGCATTCGCCCTTTGTATGGAAGAATGGATTTGACATTGGAAGCTTGGAACAAGGGGTGCCCTGCCCGACCCTTGGGCATGGACTTACACGGCATCAAATCTTGATATTCTTTTTTGGTGAGCAGCGGCGGGGACTTGGCCTCTTCAACCATGCTCGGCACAAAAATACGGATTGGCATCCGGCAAATAAACTCTTGCATCTTAAATAGCATGGCCGATGCCAACTCTTTCTTGGCTGGCTCTCGATCATCTTTGGCACAAATTCTTGCAGAAGGACACCCATTCTGAGCGGTAAAAGAAGGTGAAGCGGAGGTGGAAGGCTCCATAGATGGTAGAGATATAATGGAAGGTGTTGGAGGAGACACGTCGAGCTTCTCCTCTTGCTCGAAAGCGGACGGGATTGGCTCGAGTGCAAAACGGGGTGGACCCTACTCAGGATTAACCATGGGTAAAGGTGAAGGGTTAAGTACTGGAGTAGGGTAGTTGGGTTAGGGTTAAAAAAGTAATGGAGGGCCGAGGTGGTGACAATGGAAGGTTGATTAGAGGAGGCTTGGTGGTGGTCTCGATGGAGGCCGGTGCTGAGAAGAATAATGATGTAGCAGTTGGAGGTGTCAAAGAGGGAGGTTTGGTGCGTAAAAAATGCCAGATGGGGCGAGAGGTGTTAGGGGTAGGAGAAAACTCATGATGCTCCGACGTGGGTGATTGGAGTATCGACCCATCATCATAACACCCGTAAGTCTAAAAAATGGGAGTTAGATCGGGGATGGTGGTATCGTTCTGAGCGGGAGGTTCATCTGGTGGTAGTAGAGGTAGAGGAAAGTAAAGAAAACTCAGAATGGGTGCCCTCGAAACTTCACTTTCACGTGCCGTCTTCAGTTCTTCATTATTAGACTCAAGTGTACGTCGTGGTGGAGGCATGTTGATGGGTAGTGGAATGTAATGGTGTTGCGTATGCGGAGGCAGAGGGCCATATAAATGAATGGAGTGAATAGGTGGAGGGCGGACGACGTCCACTTGCTCATTGAAACCTGTCGGCTCTTGCTCACTTGAACTATTGATGCCATAGTCATCTCTCCTCTCCTTCCAATCTCTTTCCATCTTAGTGATGTTGTTCAAGAAGGAGTAAAGAGGATTGACTGGAGAAGGAGGAGGAGCGGGTCGTGGGCTTGTGACCCCCTTTAATTGTTCCTCTAGCGAAACGACTTTATCAATGAGAATTTGTTGGAAGTGCATAACATGAGAAGCAGAGGGATGGCATGGTGGCCTTGAAGGAGGGGCCGAATAAGATGGCTGTGGAGGGGGGTTAACGGGTTGACCCGAAAAAGAACCCGGTTAGGCCGGGTTGCAAGGAACAAAAGGGCCTTGGGGCCATGAAAGAGGAGGAATAGAAGGAGGCGGGTGATGAACCACCCGAGGAGAAGTATGTGTAGAAGGAGGTGGGTGATGGGTAGACTCCCTGTGCTAAATTTTAAATTATCCAAAATAAAAATTATATAACCACTTCCATCAATTAAATAACTGGTGGGCACCGACCAGGACAGAAAATTCTGACTTGTGAGCATCTTCAAGTTGAGAACAAGGGCACCGGAGAGACAGATCAACAGCTTCTGTCCTGCAGAACAGAATATCAAATGGCAATAGTTATATAATCTTAATCTTAGGAGACACACACACACACATATATATACATAGAGGTAAGAAAGCCAGAATCCAGTATCCCCTGGACCCTTCTCTGTGCTCCTTACCTAAACCCATTAGTTAATGAGGATTAGTTGATCTTCATCATTAATCTGACATGAGATTATTGGAAACAAGCAAATCCTAGGAGCAGTCCTCCGTTTGTCTCCACCTCCACCGGCCGGTGAAACATGCAGCTGCGAAATGCCGAGCGGTCCTCTGGCGGTGAGGCGTGCAGATGGAGAATGTTGGGGAGAGGAGGAAGCAGTGTTCTGTTCCCCCCACTGGTGACATGCAGGAACGGCTCGGCAGGAAGAGGAGGCGGCGGAGACCGTGGCGTGCTGTGTGCGGTGTGCGAGGGAAAATAGTGGGGGGCATCCGGGCGTGCAGAGGGGAGTGACGATCGAGAAGAAGAGGATTAGACGCCGGGAAGATGAGTGAAGTGTCTTTGGCTTAGTTAATGCACATCGATCATTAGTGTTATACTAATGACAGAAATGAGTTAACAAGCGATGATTAAGGGCTTAGGAAAGGGTCCAGTGGAGGAAGCTAATGGATCCAACTCCTAGATAGATCAGGGATGTAATGTTACTACTCTTTTTGTCATCCAACTTATTACTATAGTTTTGGTCATTGACATTGGAGCTTCCCGATGTCTTCCCAGATCAAATGACCGAGTAACGGGCGCAAGATCTCTGCAGGGTTAAATCCGACGTAACTTTTCTTACGTTGCCAACCAAGATCTCCCTCTGGATTCCACTTGCTCCCATAACTGACTTGGACTCCTAAGTTTCCATAACTTCTTTTGAGTCTACTCATAACCTACCTCCTATTCTACCCTGGATCATGACAAGGGCAACACCCCCAGCATCACACATCTCTGGACATCGGGGACCATAAAAAGCACATAGCATTAACATCTCACGGTACGCAAGAACTGCTCATTCAACTCCAGTACTCCTTCCTCCTCTAGTCATTGATTTAAGTATAGAAAGGTTCTCTTAGGGCACCCCACCTTGGGCAGAACTTTTTTTTTTCGCAAGAGAACCATTAGCTTAGACACCCGACAACACCGCTCAGCTCCCTAACCCTCCTTCCTTCTCCAAGGTCGTCTCTTCCCAACACTTGACGAAGGATCATCGCCCGACGCTCTGCTCCGCACTCTAGTTGCCACTGCTCAAGCTCTTTTGCTCAGACCCGATGATATATACAAAGTGCAGAGACATAAATGTGTTACCTTGGGCATCACACTACATGTTGGGTCCCGTAGTGCAGGAACACGGTTCTAGAGGGGAGGTGAATAGAACCTTCTGCCAAAATGATGTCCAACTATAATCTCAAACAACCTCACAGCGGAATTAAAAAGACTGATAAGGATGAGATAATTGAGTTAAACAAGTTAACTAAATTCTCTCAAACTCACCGTTCACAATTGATCACACACGATCACACAAACGGATATAGCCAAGCGCCTCGTGATCTGTTATGTCGGCTTGACAAGGCATTTCACAGGTGATCCAATGGAGCTCTTCTCGGCTTTTGCCTTCTCGTGAAGTGGCAAGGATCCTCGATCTTGTTTGTGTCGGGTTGATTCTCTTCCGGTGTTTACTATACTTGTTATGGTCAAATGTTCCACCAGATTACCCTTTTCAAGTTTTGTGAGATAATAACTCCAAAAGAGCATGTCCACTATATGGTTATGGCGTTCCTTCTGACAAGTGGATAAGCCAGATGAGCCATGAGGTGCTACCAAAGGTAGCAGGTCACAAGATTAGATAGAGGGTGGTGAGGATCAGATGAGCTAGACCAGACAGCTCACGTAGAAAGAGAACGTCACCGCTATAGCCGCAAGCGCCTACTATGGCCGTGATCGATCAAACAAAGGCTCCTCTACTGTTTCTATATGATAATAGATAGTTGATCATACTCGTGATGGGTCGTTTGTAGCGATCCCTTTATTGGTGACTAGGAGTATTTTCATCCTACTCGTAATAGGTCGCCGCAAGCGCCTCTTTCTCTCTTGCATGGGTAGAAAGAGAGGCGAGGCACCGTAGGCCCAACTCGGCAGCCTCCCAACTTGAGGCATCAGCCAAGGAGGTAGTTGAGTTTGGCTCTCTCCGTTCTCGGTGCAACATCGACGAGAATGGCCCATATAGGTGGTAGTGTATGGAGCCCAGTTAAGCGGAACACCAACACGATCGCCGTCAATTAGTTATCGACCTGGGAGAAGGCGGGGTAGCTTGCCATGATATCGATCACATTTGAAAGGTGGGCTAAAGGTGGGGAAGGGCAAGCGAGCTAGCTAGTCACAGGTAGTCACGAATTTGGTTCTCTCAATTGGCAGAGCTTTGAAACCAAGGGCAGTGGGTAGAACAAATGGGTGAGGAATCAAAGTCCACCAACCTGCTACTCAAACGCACCTTACGCCCAGGCTCTAGCAGAATATCCATACCACTCTGTCGTTCATCGTGGGTTAGCATAGCTGACTATCATGCAAATTCGGGAAGGTCATGCTCTGGAAGAGGGCAAGGAACAATCGTTGTACTATCTCAGTAGGAACTTGGTCGGTCTTAAGCACCAATATTCTCCCATAGAAAAGGTGTGCCTAGTATTGATATTTGCCATCAAAAAATTAAGACACTACCTCATGACCTATCGAGTAGAGCTCATCTCAAAATGTGATCCACTCAAATTCCTCCTCAGTCAACCCGTTTTGTCATGAAAACTTGGGAAGTGGGCACTTATCCTCAGAATTTGACATCACTTTTGTCCCACAGAAAGCAATCAAAAGGCAAGAGATGGCCAAATTTTTGGTCGCACATCCCGTACCAGAAGATTCACCACTCAATACTGAGATATTCGATGAGAAAGCATTGATGCCTCAGCAAGGAGTAGAAGAACAAGCTGACGATGTCCGACCGCAAAGAGGGCATGACGTCCTCACTATCGACCTGCCATATTGAGAGTTGTACTTTGACAGCGCTTCCCGAACTGTCAAGAAGATCGATGGCATTACAAATTTTGCATTTGGTGCCAAGATAGCCTTTGTCACACCTCAGGGCAACATTCTACATAATTCATGTGCTCTAATGAAACCACTGACCAACAATGAGGTAGAGTATGAAGCACTAATTCATGTGCCAGGCCAAGATCAAAGTGATTCCCCGAAGAGTTATGTGACACCATAGTCCCAATTGTGGGACATCCTTATATGACTCCCCGCATGGCCGAAATGGCCAGGAAGCAGGGAATCCCTTTCCACTAGCCAGCAAGGTGAAAGAGAACGTTTAAGAAAATGTGGCACCCGTCAAACATGGATCGGAGGCTGTTACAAATCACTTGTCATCTAGGCTTAGGATTTTTGGTAGAGGAGTTCTACAAAATGGACATGGTCTCCATTTTGGCCCGGGCTTAAGACAACATTCCAGAAGAGGCCGACGCGCAGAGAATCAAGGGAGGGGAGCACCTTCCACCCCCGACTGGCGATGCCCAGGAAGAAGAGGTGTTCCTCTGGAATCCGCCCCCATGTAGAAGCCTGGAGACGGCCCCACTCTCTCCTCAGGGACCAATCCTGAATGGCTACGATGACAAGGCACCCCCACCTCGGCTTCACACCGAAGCAGGAAGTAGTAGTGCGGGTCGCATTGTAGATCTTTCCCAATACGACCCTATCCTGCTCACCCTTTTCTGCAAATAGTAGCATGAGATCGAGATGTTGAAGGCACAGTTGGCCGAAATAATTTCACTTCTGTCCAGTCTGGTCGAGAGCATAGCTTCTCGGTAGGACACATGTGAAAGCCAATCCTCGAGCACCAGCTCCAGATCTCCCAGGCACCCGAGCAGGGAAAGTAGAGAAGTCATTGCTCCCTCAGCCAGTCGGCTAGCCAATCAATCCCCCACACTATGGGAAAGGATGCAAAAACCTTACTCCTTCCCTAGGGATAAGACACGGGGAATCTTCGAATGGGCTCGCCACTACCGCATGGTCTCTCTCCCTGAATCTAAAAGGCTGCAGGACTCCTGAAGAAGTGAGAACCCCTTATTCTGCCCCTATCACCGGATACTGAGTCACCCCAATGAAGACTGTTATGTCTTCAAGGACATCGCTCAAGATCTGATTGAGAAAGATGAACTCAGAATGGGAGACTATGTGGTAGCTCCACCGCGCCCCCATGTGGTAGGCACCCACGAAAGAGGAATCTACATGGTGTCAGTCCAGCACTAGACCTTTGAAAATGTGACGAAGAATGAACAACCCTGGCTACCAGTGGTGGAGTAGTCCCAAGCATGGCAAACGATCACCTCGACCCCCATAGAAGCTGTCTACGATGACTACCAAGAGGTGTCTGATGAAGTGCTTCGTCTCTCCGCCCCAGGAGGCACCTCATGGTCAGCACCACTAGCGAGTGAAAGGCTGCACGAGGACACTCATTGCAAACGTTGGGAACACATCGAAGCAGAGGTCACCGTGACTTATGATGACACCCCACAAGAACAAGAAGTTGAAGAATCCTCCACCTCTGGGGGCAACTGGCCAATAGGCCAGTGCGTCAGTGGCCCGGGGAATGCATCACCGGCGCCAACACAAACCTGAGAGTCCGAGGAAGAAGTAGACAACCTCCCACCTCCCCGCGAGGCAAAGAAAAATGAAGCATATGATGCCTTTGAGGCAGAAGAAGAAGAAGATAAAGACTTCGACCAACTTTCAGCCCCACCAAAAATTGAAGATGGCGGTCAAGCCACTATTGATGTGCTCATCAAAGTCAACCTCAGCATGGAGAGTGATCCCAGGCTGACCTTTCTGAGTGCCCTCCTATAACCCCAAGAGAGAGAGTAATATATGAAGCTGTTTCATGAATTTTGGGATTGCTTCACCTGGAATTACAAAGAGATGCCCGGCCTTAACCGCACTGTGGCTCAACATATTTTGGCCATCGATCCCAAGGTCGAACCAGTGAAGCAGCCTCCCCGATAGATGAGGCCGAAATTGATGAGCCAAATCTGCAAGGAAGTCGATAAGCTCATTGATGTTGATTTCGTATCTGAAAACTAGTACACCACTTGGCTGGCCAACATTGTGCTAGTGAAGAAGAAGAATAGGTAGATCAAGATTTGCGTAAATTTTTGTGACCTGAACAAGGCATATCCGAAGGATGATTTCCCAGTGCCCATCACCGAAGTAATGATAGATGCAACTACCGGCCATGAGGCCTTATCTTGCATGGATGGGTCGTCCGGCTACAACCATGTTTGGATAGTGGAGCACGATTGAATCCACACGGTCTTTCGGTCGCCCAAGGGGATATTCCATTATAAAAGGATGCCCTTTGGTCTGAAGAACGCTGGTGCCACCTACCACCAAGCAATGACTAGGATATTTGATGAGCTACTGTAGGGCAAAGTTGAATGTTACATTGATGACTTGGCTATCAAAACTAAGAAGAAAGAAGATCATCTCAACGACCTCAGGGTCATCCTCGAAAGGCTTCAGCAGTATGAACTGAAAATGAATCCAGTGAAGTGCACCTTCGGCGTGTCTAGTGGGAAGTTCCTTGGCTTCATTGCCCACTACAAGGGGATCGAAATCGACCCTGCCAAGATAAAGGCTATTTAGGAGTTGCCTCCTCCGAAGAATCTGGGAGAATTGAGGTCCCTGCAAGACTGACTAGCCTACATACACAGGTTTATCTCTAACTTGTCAGGACGTTGCCAGCAAATTCACAGGTTGATGATGAAGAATGCACCTTTTTGCTAGAATCAGGAGTGTCAAAAGGCTCTCGACTAGCTGAAGGAATATTTGAAGACTACACCCGTGCTGGGGGCGCCTGTCAAAGGGAGGCCACTTATCTTGCACATAGCTGCCACTGAATGCTCATTAGGGGCAATTCTCACCCAGAACAATGATGAGGGGAAGGAGCAAGCTCTCTACTACCTTAGTTGAAGCCTAGTTGGGGCAGAAGCGAGGTACACCCCCATCGAAAAGGTATGCCTAGCTCTGGTCTTCACAGCCAAGAAGTTGAGGCATTACATGTTGTCACATTAAGTATGGCTGATATCAAGAGTCGACCCTGTCAAGTATATTCTCTCTCATCTAGCCTTGAAGGGGTGTCTCGGCAAGTGGGTGGTGCTACTGATGGAGTTTGACATCACCTATGTACCGCAGAAGGTCGTTAAAGGTCAGGCCATCGCAGACATCCTCACAGCGCACTCCGTGCTCGAAGACTCTCTGTTGATTACGGAGTTGCCTGAGGACGAGACACTGGAGGTAGATCAGATACAGCGAGCCACCTGGCAATTGTATTTCAACAAGGCTTCGAGAGTAGAAACCACTCCAACTGGGCGCACCAGAATAAGGGCCGGAGCCGACATCCATAAGTCCCCAGAGGGAGAAGTGCTACATACCTCTTGCTCCATCTGCTAGCCCTGCACAAACAATGAGGCGGAATATGAAGCTTTGATCATCGACCTCCAGGTCACTCTACATATGGAGATCTAGATGCTACAAGTATTCGCCGACTCATTATTGATCATCAGACAAGTCCAGGAACAATTTGATGTCCGGAAGCCTGAATTACTCCCCTACCACACTAAGGCGAAATGGCTCCTGGGGTGATTCTACCTCATTGAAATAGGCCATGTCGCCAGGGGAGAGAATGCTCAATCCAATGCACTAGCAAAATTGGAAAACTCTTTGGTGATCCCGCCAGGAGGATCGCTCAGCATACGAGTGATCAACTGATGCCAGGTCCCCAGCATGCTAGAAGAACTTAAAGAAGATGAGCTTGAAGCCCTCTCGATGGAAGCAGTCAGCTTACCCGACTAGAGAGAGCCCCTTCTACAGTGGCTGAAATACCAACAACTGCCTAAGAAGAGAGAAGAGAAAATCAAGTTGATCAGAATAAAGGGCTCCTACGAGGTCCAAAACAAAATCTTGTTCCGAGTTATGGCTGACGCCAAGAGGAAAGTCCTTCTCCGGTGCTTATCCACCTAGGAGGCTTGGAAGGTCATGAAGGAGGTCCACGCCGGAATGGCAGGTGCACATCAGGCGAGGCCAAAAATGAAGATTGAAATGAAGAAGCTCGGCTACTATTGGCCGACTGTCACACCCCGACGCGGAATACCGGGACGTACAGTCAGCCACAAGCTAGAAAGTAAGGGAAAGCTATTCTAAGCCTTATTATCATAGTACTATGAAATGAAATATCCATATTGATCATCAAAAGGTCCCAATCTAGTACAATATTCTCAAGCCAACTTAATACAAACTGATACAACCACGACTTTAACAATAACGAGATAACTGTAGCTAACACACTCTATCTAATGGGTGTGTATTTGAAGGGTTTAGAGGGGGGCTTTGTGGTCTTCTTGTTGTTGTTTCCTTTGGATATATTTAGCCGCAATGTTCATTCGACGGAAGACATCCTTGCGCTAATATTGCTCTATCTGTTGCAGGTGAAGGAGGACAAGGGTGAGGGCGTTGCTCTACCTAGAGGAGGAAGAGGAAGAAGAGGAGAACATCGTCCACAAGCTTATCTCTGTCGATCTGTCCCAGTTTTGAAAGCAGCTGCTGAAGACTCATCCCTGGGCATCTCCTGCCAGCTTGGTCGACTTCCACTCCGCAAAGAAACGTTCCAGCGCAACCTACTACCCAAATGGACAGGATTGATAGCAGATTTGAGGGAGATTTCTTCTTCGCTCATTTCTACTATTTTATTTTGGCATAGATTATTCGCTTAGGCAAAACATGTCTGTTCTTCTTGCAGAAGAAAAGGAGGGCGCCGCACCATCAAAAGAGAAGGAAGAAAAGTTGCCAGAGGACCCCATCAACGAGCTACTTCTGTTGATCTGAACCCAACTCAAGCTGCTCATCACTGGAACGTTGCATCTTGGGCGTCTCCTGCGAAATCAACTTCCTTCCACTCAAAGCGTCGACTTCCAGCGCAGCCTACCTTCTGATTGAAGGGATTCATGAGATATTCAAAGGGGAAATATTATATATCTTCTATTCATTTATTTTTGATGCCCCTTTTAACTAATACATAGTCTTAAGCATATCGATTCATCTGTTCTTGGTGATTGCAGGTAATTGGAGCTTGGATTTGAAAGAACACACATTGGATCTTCAAGAAGGAAGACCGTCTGCTCCGACATCTTGCGGATTCAACTCTCTCTAACCTAAGCTTCAAGAAAGATCTTCTTATGGCTATTGGAGAACTAAGGGGAAACATTCTACATCCTTTATTCATTTCTTTATGATACTCTCCTAGAGTTATAATCTGTTGAGCATATATTGTAAATCCTTTTATTTTGTCAAACTCGGAATATTGTCGTGTGTGGGCGGAGCTGCGTCTCCGTGTGTGTGGACTTTGAAGAGGGATTATCTCGCGTGGTGCCTGAGCTGAGGATGATGACCACAAATGCTAGAACTGCAATGAGGGAAATGAGTCAGAGGTGCCCAGGGATGAATCCCCCGGGAAAACCCTCTGAGGCTTAAGTCAGCGATTATGGTAGAGCTCTGGTGCCAGGAGAAGGGGGAAGGAGATGAGGGCGCGAGATTCCTCTCGACCAAGTGGTGAAGTGACTCTAGCTCAGGGTTAGTATCGCTTAACAACGCTTACCTTTCATAGGAGGGCCTCCCAGGTTTATATAGCGACTCATGAACGTGAGAGCCCTGCGAAGCGAGGAGTTTTAGGGGGGGTTACGTCCCCTTTGTGGGCTCGTTAAGGCACGAGGGCTCTTAATCGCCATTATCCCCATGATTCCCAGCTTGTAAAGGGCGTGCAACGGTCGCCTGGATAAGCCTTCGTCAGTCGGTCTGAGCATATGGTGCTAGCTTTAGGGGGTTCCCCCGAGCGATCGACGCAAGGCTCGGGCGGGATGCATAGGCCCTCGAAGGGACCTCCCAATCGACCTGACGCTTAGACTTTCGAACCCGAAGGTCGCCTAGGAAGCACTTAATCCGAGTGAGTTATTGGGCTTAGTGGGCCCCGAAAGGGCTGTCACTCATAGG
>JANBPO010002925.1:0-65145 GCA_024336825.1 Amorphophallus titanum | reverse complement strand
GATATAACGGACTAGGTGAGGTGCGTTATGTGATATTATGATGGATGAACAAAGGTCCGTTAAATAATAGAGACGCTAGGTGAGACGGAAGGAAAGACGGTGGAGGAGACGGTGGATGAGACGGAAGCCTCCAATTCTGAGAGAAGTTAACAGACCATGTTGAGAGCGTTATATGATGGGAATGATGGATTGCTGAAGGTCCATTAAAAAATAGAGACGTAACATGAGACGCTGGATGAGATGATGAAAGGACTATAATGGATCTTATGAGGGGCGTTATATTACTATAACGTGTCAGTCATGATGCGTTATGGACAAAAGGGCGATAAGCGAAACGGAAGATTGCCAAGCAACGTTCAGAGGCTAAAAATAAGGAACTAGTCCCAACCAAGGAAGGCAATGACCCATGAAAGAGACCTCTAACTGACCAAGAAGACTCCAACAAGGGTGAACAGCTCGGAGCATCATTAAAATAAGTAAGGAGACGACTCAACTTATTGGTCATAAAACGGGTGTCAACATTGACGACTATTCAAAATTAGATGCACAGGTGAATCAGCATAGGGGAGTATGCGAACCAGAGCATGGTACAATGGAACATCATATGCAGAGGTGAATCACAGCAACAAGTATGGCATATGAAACTACATACCATGTCCTCCAGAACAAAGTGAATGGGTTGTAAAAAGCACAACAAGTAGAGACAAAGCAACAACGATTGAGTAAATAAGATTTGCAGAAGGAACCAGTAGCGGCAAGGTGCCGGGGAAGATGCAGAGGAGACACAGTCCTTTGACGCTGGAGAAGCCACCGCTTCTGGCAAGGATGCTAGGGATGGCATTGCGAAGAAGCCGAGGAGTTAAAATAGGGCAACACCAAATAACACTGTAGGCTCTCAAGCGCGAGTGGTACTGGGGTTGATTCAAACCCTCTTTGCAAAAGGTCGGTACGGGGAGTAGAAAAGGTGGAAGGACGCCAACCCCAGCCACACGATGCGGTCGATTTCAGAAGATTGTAGAGGTGATTCGACGCAAGATTATAGAGGGTTTCCCAACCAATGCTCAGCCCTAGTAGTAATGGCGGTCATTGACTACCTCCTTGTGGAAACAGTAGAGCATGGGGGCGAAGCCTGCAAGAGACGACTATCATGGCGGCGACGGCAACACGGCCAGATCGGGGCAGCGAAGGCAAAGGCGTCGAGCAGGGAAGAGGCAGCCGATGGCGGAGCAGGCGTTGCAGGCCGGATGGTCGTATGTGTCGCACGCGGAGGAGGGCGACATGGGAGACGCGGAGGTAGGGTTCGGAGGAGGAGGACGAAAAGCAATAATGTTACCTTGCAGCACACGGTGGGGTTAAGCGTATTCCACTGAGCTGGTGGAATACCTTAACCAGAGTTAACGCGGAGACCGAGACGATTAAAAGAGGCCCTAAGCAATTTCTTTTGAAAAGTGGGTGGGTAGTACACCATTGTATTAAAAAGAGAGAAAAAGTGTGATATACAAGTATGCAATGTAATCACAAAAGACCTTATACAGCAAAAAAGGACACCCCACATCAAGGTGTGACCGGACACTAACCCTCCAGCAAAGCCAAAATAGAGAAGCTGCTAGGGTTTACGTAATTGTTGGACCACACAAATTTTATGATATTTTTTTTGATATTTCTAGAAAAATAATCCATCACATGGTGGCACAGGAAAAAAATTATATATTATTATTATTATCATTTTTATACGGGGTGCTACGCGCCGATCAGCCGGTGTCCGCCACCTCGGCCGTACACTGGCGGCCTTGGCGAGAGCTAGACTCTCTCCCTTTCTCCAGAGAAGACACTGCCAGGCTTCTTCGAGTCTTTCTTGGCCGAGAGAACATCCTGGTGGGCGAGGCGACACGGGGCACCTCAGGCCCCTCTCACTCTCTTTCCGCCTCACCGTCGGCTCCAGCCCTCTGAGACACAAAGGGGAAGCAAAAGTTGGGAGAGGCCCTAGCCCAATCAGCTACATCAGTTCGTGAGTTACAGTTGCCATTACAAGGGCCATCCGACGCGCGAAACTACGACAGTTGCCGGGGGCAGCAGTGCCCCGGGATACCACCTGGTGTCGCCCAACCACGCCCTCAGCTAGACCATAAAGGTAAGTCCAGGAAGCAGGATGCCAACTATGCTCCCTAGGCCGCTCCTTAGCAAAAGCTCCTGCCACTGCGGCTAAGGCATCAAACCGCGTATATGTCTTCGGACGCTGGCCCCAATACACCAGCTCGGCGGGAGTTACCTCCCTTGCCACTGTGACTAAGGCATCAAACCGCGCACACGTCCTCAGATGCCAGTACCAGTCTGCCGGTGCATACCAAACCTCCCCAGCCACTGCGGCTAAGGCATCAAATCGCGCATATGTCTTTGGACGCCAGCCCCAGCATTCCAGCCTACCAAGAGTTACCACCCGAAGTCATCGAGCAGGCGATCAATGCTACCTTCCAAATACAACAATTGGAAGGTGCCTGGATTAAGATCCGGGTGAAGAAGAGCCGCCAACCTCACTCTGTAAAGGCATCAGCTCGGTAATATTCCCGTGGGGATTTGTCGGCCCCAGCTCTAATACCTTCTCCTCCTACTCCCCTGAAGGTGGCCATCGCCAAGAAATGGGAGAGGAATAGGAGGAAGAACCTCAAGAGATGACTCAAGAGGCAAGCCAAACAAGCAGCTGCCCTGCAATCCCCAGCAGACCTAACACCTCTCCAGAGGCTACAGTAATTCTTCGACAGCCTGGAGGAATACCTCCCTCCTTGTCCTACTGGTCCTATCCCACTTGATAGCTACATCCCATGGGAGGAAATGCAAAAATGAGCCCGCCTCAGAAACTGGGTCTAGGAGATGATGTAGAAAATTACGAATGGCGAAATGCTCCTAGTCCTCGAAGAACTCTCTTTGTTCTACAAGGAAAAAGAGATCACGGTGGAGCAGCCGGAACAAATGCTTCGCGACTGCACCTGCAGCATGGTGGCCATCCCACCCCCAGACAATATCAACGCCTCCCAGCGAGGTGAGCCAATAGCTTCTCAAACCCGACAAAGGACCACTGTAACGTCCCAGAGTCCATAATGCTAATAACTCATCACTCAGTGTCGAATTACCACCACTATGAACTGAGAGCCCATGATACCGATAATCCAATACTAGGTATCGAATTACCGCCACCATGAACCGAGGTCGCCACCCAGGAGGCTGATGAGGCCACCGAAGGGTTAGTAGGGTTGTTGAGGGAGTATAATAGAGATTGGAATTTGCAACGCGCATTTATTAAGTTTGACAGTGAAAACTAAAATAAGGCGGGAGCGATTTAAATTATCAGAGTGCTATAAGTATAAACTAGTCCAGATTTACAACATGCACAGTTAATCATCGTTGCTTAGTTTAATTCTGTTGTGCTTAAGTAAGAAAGATTTTTAAAATCCGCCATCTCGGCAAGGGGATAATTCAACCCCCCTTCTTGTCCGCCATCTCTCTGGGCCAACACTCCGCATTTGTTGAAGATCCGACATGTGGAAGGGCTCCTTCGCCCTTGCGTGTCTTATAATTCGAGCCTCCTCCTTGGTGACCCATATCTTATTCAAGTGGAGTTGACGCTCCTCAATTGGGTTGCTCCCCGCCCTTGGCCGCGGAGCTCGTGACTTGGGCCGCTGCAGGGGACCCTGAGTTGCCGCCGGTACGGTGGGCCTCTTCTTTTTTGCTCCGTCCTCCCGGACTTGTCGGAGGAGTTCGAAGCGATTGGAGGTGGGGATGGTTGGGACGTGACGGTCCCGTGGCAAGATCGGCTCGCCTCCATCAAGCCGGATGCGGATGTCCTTGACAATTACGGTCTTGCCGGAGCGAGATGTCACCACTGCAGGCTGTGTACCCTTGCGGCTATGGCGTTGCCCCTGTTGAGCAGGAGCGGCGTTGGCGACGCCTGTCATAGGCTTGGCGTCATTGTGGCGGCGATGCTGCCCCCGTTGTGCAGGAGCAACACCTCTGAGGGTGGCCGCAGTGGAGCTGGAGTCGTTACGGCAGCGGCGTTGCCCCCGTAGAGCAGGAGCGGCGTCAACAGTAATCTGGTTGACCGAGAAAACTCGGCCATTTGCTGAGACAAAGGGCCTGACACCCCTGGTCTGTGGAAAGTTGACTGGGCGGACCCGGCCGGCTGTTGCAGTAGAGGGCCTGACACCCCTGACAGTCAACCTGTCGGCCGAGCGAACTCGGCCAATTGTTGAAGCCGAGGGCCTGATGCCCCCGACAGTAAGCTTGTTGACCGGGTGAACCTGGTCGGTGGCTGAAGTCGAGGGCCTGACACCCCCGACGACTGGCTTGTTGGCCGAGTGGACTCGGCCAGTTGCTGAAGTGGAGGGTCTGACATTCTCAGCGGTTGTTGCTGCAGGCGTGGCTGAGCTTGCTTCAACCACTGGTACCACGCCCAAGAAGAAGGGCGAGCCGATTTCCGCAGGGAAGTCGCCGAAGACGATGGGGGTGGCCAAGTATCCGAACCTGGCATGGTTAGCGACGATCTGGGGGCCGTAGGTGACGGCGGCCATCGCTGCTGTAGCTATGGTTGTTGTTGTTGGTGGTGGTGCGTAGCACGAATGCAGAAGTGCGTCGAAGCACAAAGAGCCCTCAAATGAGCAGCGAGATGTGCCCTCCTCTTCCCGTCCTGTTAGAGGAAGAGGAGGGAGATCAGAACCTTAAAGAAGGTTTAGATGATTTTCTTCGACAGAAAGAAGAAAGGCGGGAAAGGTCTCACCGGAGGTGCCAGTCTGTGAGACCACAGAATTTTTCACGAAGGAAAAATAAACAAATAAAAATTATTTTGATGTATGTTCTTGAAAATAAACATTCCTCTGTATATAGAGGGTGATTCCGTGGAGTGCGCATGATATTAGATGATTTGGGTTCGTGTGTTGGACCTCTCCCCACTGATCGAAGTCAGTGTTGGTTTATATTGGCCTAACGTCCGAACACCTTTGTTTAACTGTCAAAGAAATCCCAAAGTCTTCTATGGGGATTTTGATGTTGAGGGCAAACTCATTTGGAGGGCTCACGATGTCCACTCACCTAATTTTAATTGTTTCCGTATTATTCTATTAATTATTGCTAAAATTAATACTGCGCACCTGCGAATTCCCATTTCTAATGCAATCCCTCGACAAACCCCACTAACCCTTCGGAGGCCTCATCAACCTCTTGGGTGGCGTCTCCAGTTCTTGGTAGCGGTAGTCCGATATTTATATCGGGTTATCGGTACCCTGAACTCTGGGTCGTTACAGCAGTGGTCCAGAAGGTCCATAAATGTCCTGTACAGTCGGCGACTGGCTTAGGGTCCATGTGTTTTGTTGATTTGTGATTGTCTTCCTTGATGCCAAGTGAGTTATGACGCTGAAGCGGAGGACTCATTCCCAGCAGGGAGAGTCAGGCGATGGTCAGGAAAGACAGAGCAGAGCTACGATTCTAGAGGATGCAGCTGGGGGTTTCGAGTTCCTGGAGCAGAGGATTTCTTTCGAGACATGTTTTAGTACATTCTCCAGCGGCAGGGAGGTGAGGCAGGCGAGGGCTCATCGTCTCGGGGTGGCCATTGTAGAGTGCTGAAGGAGCTCTTGCAGTTCCAATCGTCCCTTTTCAACAGATAGCCAGATCCAGAGGTGGCCAAGGAGTGGCTGAATGATTTGGAGAAGATTTTTAGTCCCTTGGAGTGTGCTAAGGAGGAGAAGGTGGTGCTTGCTATGCATCGATTGCAGGGATCAGCCCGGTCTTAGTGGACGTCAGCGTGGGGAGCAGTGTTCCAGTCTCGCCCTCTTCGGTAGATCACGTGGCAGGAGTTCGTCTCGACTTTCGAGCGTGCTTTCTGTCCATCTTTCATCAGGTTGCAGAGGCTCCGCGAGTTCTTGGAGTTGACCCAAGGTGACATGTCAGTGATCTAGTATCGATCCAGGTTTATTGAGCTGGGCCGTTATGCGTCTCATATCATGGCGGATGAGGAAGTGAAGACTGAGCTATTTGTTGGAGGTCTGAGGCTAGAGTGAGGCATCCCCTTCTTGCATCGGGTGTAGCTAACCTGGATGCAGCTTGCAAGGCAGCAGTGACGCTGGAGAGAGATTTGCAGAAGGTTCGAGGGCAGTGCAGGTCAGGCACAAGCAGGTTTTAGTCAGCCGATGGACGTGCAGTAGTAGAGTATCGTCCAGCCCTCAACAGGTGGTTCGGGGGCAGCTCAGTCTGTGGCTTCAGCATCAGAGTCGTCATCCTTTGGTTCGAAGCTCAAGAAGCTGCTCTAGGAAACTTGTCCTTGGCAGGAGGCGTCGGGATCGCAAGGAGCCGAAGCAACAGTCAATGGGCAGTGTTCAGCAGCCTGTGTCTTTTCAGCGCCAGGGTTCGGTGAGTGGTTCTCGGGGCGGGTGTCCCAAGTGTGGCAGTTCTCATCCAGGCAGGCCATGTTCGGCGCCCGTGGTTTGCTTCAGGTGCGACCAGCCAGGGCACATGGCACGTGACTGTTCACAGAGACCACGTCAGCCGCCCGAGTTTCAGCAGCAGTAGCACTTTCAGCCCCAGTAGATGTCATCACAGCCGCAGCAGTACCAACAGTAGGGACAGTTTTCTCAGTTGACTTGGTCAGCCACGGTAGGGAGGCAGAGATCCCGAGGTAGGGTGACACACATGACCAGACCGGAGGCTGAGGCGTCACAGTTGGTGGAAGGTACTCTTTCGATTTTGGGTTGTGCGGCTCGTGTTTTGTTCGATTCAGGTGCTTCTCATTCGTTCCAAGAAAGTGAACCTCTCGAAGCCAGAACTCACATTTACTCAATTTAGCATAGAGTTCATGATCCCTGAGAGTCTGTAGAACAATCCTCAAATGCTGTACATGATCTTCCTTAGTGGCAGAATACACCAGAATATCATCAACAAAGATCACAACAAATTGGTCCAGATAAGGTTGGAAGACATGCTGCATTAAATCCATAAAAGTTGTAGGAGCATTGGTCAGCCTGAAAGGGATAACCAAAAACTCAAAATGTCCATACCGCGTGCTGAAAGCTGTCTTATCAACATCGGACTCTCTGATCCTCAGCTGAAAATAACCTGATCAGAGATCAATCCGAGAAAAGACAGAAGCAGATTGCAATTGATCAAATAAATCATCGATCTTGGGAAGCAGATACTTGTTCTTAACCGTAACCTGATTCAATTGCCTGTAATCTATACAAAGCCTCAGGATACCATCTTTCTTTTTGACAAACAGAACTGGAGCATCCCAGGGAGAAAAACTGGGACGAATGTAGCCTTTTTCAAGCAATTCTAATAGCTGTGCTCACAATTCTCTCAATTCGGCTGGCGCCATTCGATAAGGTGCCTTTGCTAACGGCACTGTACCTGGAACCAACTCAATCACCATTTTAATTTCTTGTTCTGGAGGCAAGCCTGGTAACTCGTCTGGGTAGACATAAGGAAACTCACAAACAACGGGGATACCACTGACATCCTGTCGTGGTGCCTCAACAGCAACCACTGAAGCTAAAAACCCCTGACAACCTACATTAAGCAATCTACAGGCTCGAATAGTAGAAATAATTAAATGAGAAGAACGATATCGAATACCTTGAAAATAAAAGGCTGGCTTCCCCGGTGGCTGAAAATATACCTTCTTAGATCTGCAATCAACCACAGCTCTATACCGCTCTAGCCAATCCAAGCCCAGAATGATATCATAGTCTACCAATTACAATGCATACAGTCTCGCTGGCAACTGCCGGTCACTAATGACAACAGGATACTCCTCTAAACACAATAGAGTAAACATGAAATCTCTAGTTGGCAATTCAATGAGTAAATTACAAGTGACCTCAGAAGTGGGCTCCTTAATGCATGCAAGAAAATCTTCAGAAATAACGGAGTGAGAAGCACCAGAATCAAATAAGGCACGAGCTACATGACCAAAAATCACAATAGTACCTTCGATGAGGTTGGATGCCACGACCTCTGCTCGCGTAATATGAGAAACTTTGGCCTTCTGCTTCCGACTTGCTGCTGCAAAAGATTGGAAGGAAGACGTTGTTGATGCTTGCGGGAAGAATTGCTGAGACGGAGGTGGCGGGAGAGGAGGTCTAAACTGAGACTGAGACTGCTGCAACTGAGAAGCTTGCGAAAATTGCACCGGCTTTGGCCGCAGAGGATAATCTCAAACCATGTGACCCGACTGGTCACAACGATAATAAACCACCGACAAGGAACAAGGCCTGCCAAGATGACTACCACCACATCTCGTACACAGCTTCGGAGGTCCCATCACTTGTCTCTACTGTTGTTGAGAAGGCGGAGTAGACTGCTGCACAGTGCCTGAAGATACCTATCGCTTGAATCTCTTCTTTGACTTCTTAAACTTCTTGAACTTAGGCTTGAAGGAAGAAGTACCACTCGCAGCAGGAATGACAGGAGGAACTCCCAACACAGAAGGCTGAAGGAACAATTTTGTCACAAATCTTTCAATCCAATCTCTCATTTTATTCATTTTAAGGTTCACAATACATTATTATGTTCGAATACATGATAATGAAGTTCAAGTTACATTCAATTTCACATCTGCACGGGGCCGAATCTTGCGCAATTCTTTCACGTAAGCTCGGTACTCCTCTTCATTCTCTATCACTTCTACCTGCAAGGTACGGACTCGGCTGATCTCCCACATAGTCAGAGCACTCTGAACCGCCCGCTCATCCGCCTCGGTCCCAATCTTCCTAGCTTGAAGGGGAGGGTAGTGAGATAGTGTTGGAACCATAGTGTGAGGAAGTCCAACTTGTAGATAGCACCGGTGTGGGTTGTAGATGGCCAAGGTAGTGTTCCCCACTAGTTGTACATCCAGGCCTAGTCACCGGGGTAATCTGAGTGTAGTGCCTTGAAGAGCCCTTGGTCGCATCGCGAAGTTGTCAATTGGCAAGGTGTTGAGGAAGAGGCGCCAATCGTCCCTTGTCTTTTTGTCCACGGTCCGACACTCAACCTGTGAAGGAAACCCAGATGCACCTCCTATAAAGAAAAGTGGGTGGCTCCCGAATATACAGCTGGCTGATGGCATGTTCTGCTTGGGTAAGAATTTTAGTCTAATTCTCATCCAACACTCGATGATGATCATTGACCCAAAGAGGGGACACCCAAGAGAATCTGAGCTAAGGCCCTCATAAAGATAATAAAGGATAGCTTGGGAGATGGATAAACCCCGCCATAACCCACTAATAATGTTGAGGTTTTGAATATCTAAGAGGTGGTCGGTGGTGGAAAAGAGCAAGACCCCGCACAAGCAAATGGACATAGCTTTGGCTATGGCTTCAAACCTCTGGCTCTTATTCTTACAATAAGCAGTGATCCATTGAGCCATGGGTATGCTGGGAGGTAATCATGGTCCTAACATCCTTTGGATTGTGAATGAAATCTCCCAAGATGAGTGATGGGTTTATAGGGTTAACCATATGACATACCAAGTCTTCATCCCCCACCTTAGTCTTAAGAAGGGCTAGGTAGGTCTCAACCTCTTCTATAAGGACAGTAGCTTCAAAGGTTGGGAAGATGATGGTGTGTGTTTGAGGATGCCACAACTCCACTAGGGCTAAAATACTAGGCCAATCATAGGAGATTTTTTGAAAATTCTTGGCTAGAACTAATAAAGGGTGAAGGTGCCATGCCTTTAGGATTGAGATCACTTCTAAAGGAAGTTTCTTTATCATAGGAGCCACCCACTTTAAGCTAGAATAGCATCTTGGGCCTGGAAGAAGCTAGAGAAATAGGAGGAGAAAGAAGAAGAGCATCATAAGAAGCTTGAAAGCAACACATGACTTAATGAACTTTGGCTTAGCTTACCTCTCTTGAAGCGCTTGTACTCAGATGCTGGGGGATGGAGGTCAACCGCTACAGCACGCCATGTTCCTTCCTAGCTGACTTTTGTAATGCCCCAGATTTTTTGGATATTTTTAGGATATTTTTTGATGTCCCAGATTGAGTTTAGCGATTTATGCGTATTTTTATCTGTCAGACTTTCGGAATCCCGTGTTAGGTGAACCGTTGCCTTCTTCGACTCTGGGACATTACCATAGTATTGTGCATTTTTCGAGGATCGTGGGGAGTATTTTTCTAATTTTTGATATTTTTTGAAATTTCCAAATTCCTGATGTTGGTGCCGAGAAGCTTTTCGCCGACCTTGGTCACCAAACCTCGGTGGCATATAGTGAGGGCATCCTCCTGGACTGGAGGATTGACACACCTCATTCTGAGGTCTCACCATTTCTTGATGAAGTCGAGAGTACTCTCGCCCTTCATTTGTCAGAGAGAGCAGAGCTCGGCTAGGGAGATCTTTCACTCCGCTGTTTGGAAACAGTCAAGGAACTTTTTCTGCAGATCTGCCCAGTCGATGACTAAGTTGGGCTTTAGGAGGGAATACCATTGAAAGGCCATTCCTATGAGCACAGTGGTGAAATAGTGAAGGAGATAAGATTTATCCAACGCGAGCTCGCCCATGGCCGTAACATAGTAGGCCAAGTGCTTGTGCGGAGATCCCTGACTATCAAATTTCTGCAGCTTCAACAGCTTGGCATACTCTGGAGGAAGCTTCTTGAGTTGGTGATGCAGCGGGTAGGGGACACTGTAGAGGTACACAGTCGTGACCCCTTCCCCAAACTGAGCGAGCTTGGTCTCAACGATCCGCTCAATCATCTGGCGTTGTGCCTTGAGATTCTCCGGCATCGGCGTGTTGGATGGCCATGGTTGGGCCTCGGCCAGGGGTGTGCCGAACCCAGTCATTGTAGGGCTTCAGGTAGCTATAGCTGAGGTATTAGCACCATTTTTCCACCTGGCGGGGCCGGCGTTTTTGTTGAAGGCCCAGTAGGCGACTGAGGGTGGAGGTCACGCTCATGCAATAGGTCTTGTAGGAGGGCCTTCAAGTGCTGATTCTACTTCATGAGAGTCTCAAGAGTCACCTCTTGGACTTCATTGGCTGGAGGATCATTATTGATCGGCTTTATGTTAACAGGAGTGGCACGATCCTCAATGGGAACTTCCTCCACTCGTGCCGATGCCTGAGGCCTGGCAGAGGTGCCGTCGTGGCCGACCGGAGCCGGCGGTTGAGTCAGGTGATGAGGTCTCCTGAGGTGAGATATGGGCTGATTCAGATCATCCTTCTGAACCTCAGGCTGGTGCCCAGTGGTATAGCACGCGAACACCTTGACTACGTCATTGAGGAGTCGGACCGTCCGCCTCTTCTGGGAGCGCCTCTAGGGGCGGACGAGCATCCCCAGCCTATCAAAGGCCGAGGTGTGTTGCAGAGGAGTCTCTGTCATGGCGTCTGCCTGAGGAGAACTCGGGGCTAGAAGTTGGTGGGGCCCGAAGCGAGCCTGTCTCTGCCTCTGCCTATCTGAATGAGAGGCACCGAATGGCTAGGCATCGTCAAACGATGCGGCTACAAAATCAATCACGTCTTGCTTGGTGCGACGTCCTAGTGCCCAAAAGGGGTTACTAAGATGCGTCTTCCGGACGACTTGAGCTTCCTCTCGGGTAACCCAGATCCTTCTCAAGTCAGACTATGGGCCTCCCTTGTCACTGTCCCTTTGACGGGACTTGGGAGCTCAGACACCAAACCGGTGCTGGTGTCTCTGGGCCGCTGCCAGGGCGTCTGCCCTTCTGAGCTCCACTTTGTCTTCTTGCGTTTGACGCAAAAGGTTGAAGCGGTTAGTAGTAGGGACCGTAGAGATGATCCGCTCTGGGGGTATAATAGGTTTGCCCCCATCTAGGCGAATTCGTAAATCCCCAACAAGAAGGGTCTTGCCGGAGTTGCTGGTGGCAGCAGCAAGTCACTTGCCTTTACGCGAGCGGCTGAACAAGGTCCTACCAGACCGAACGAGGCCCAGCTCCCTCAAGTGACAGCCCTATCAGGCCCGCTTGTAATGAGATAAGCCCAATAAAGTCACTCGGAACCAAGCACTTCCTAGGCGGCCTCTTGGCACGAAAGCCCGAGCGTCGGTCTAAAATGGGAAAGGTCGCCCACCGCTCACTCCTACCCCCTCACCTGAGCTACGCTTCCATCGCTCTGGTAAGAGCTAACGCCACATGCTCGGGCCGATTGACGGATTCTTCTCCCCATAGCCGGTGAGAGTCCTATAATAGCCAGGAGTTTATAAGGATAAGGGAGACCAAGAGTCCTCAGGCTATAAAGAGCCCACGTCGGGGACGTAACCCCCTCCTGAAACTCCTCCTCTGGCAAAACTCATGTAGCTGGCGCACTATTTAAACCTAGAAAACCCCCCGACAGAAGGTAAGATAAAACTAGCCCTAAACTCCCTGGGCAAGAACCACTTCACTACTTGGTGGAGAGGAATCTCGCGCCCTCATCTCCTCTTACTCCTCGCATCAAGGCTCCACTGACTTAGGCATCGAAGGGTTTCCCCTGGGGATTCATCCCTGGGCACCTCTGACCCGTTTCCCTATCTTGTAGTTCATAACTTCATGGTCATCGTCCCCGGCTCAGGACTAACATGAGATAACTCCTCTTCATTTGGCGTCGTCTATGGGAAACAAGCAAATAGCCGACATGGTGGGAAGGAGCTCCAGTAGGAGGGCCGCCGGCGATAAAGGGAAAGCTCTGGCAATGGAGGAGGGTTCACCATCCCACCATACGGGGAACACCCCCTCTCATGCCAGCGACCCAACCGATGACCTACCAATACCCTCGGTGGAGGGGCAACCCCCTGCCAGTAGCGCAAACCCCCTCCAAACCCTCAACGCAAAATTGGATAGCCTCATTGATCTAATAAGGACCTAGGCGGCCAGGGACGACCGTTCGCGACTTCCTCGGGAGAGCCCCCACCGTGGGGATGCTTCCTTGCAAACTGCAGGGGGCCCCTTCATCCTCTAGGGATGGCAGATAATTTGCAGCCGATCAGGTGGACGATCGCAAGCCCCTCCCCCGGAACAAGAAGCCTCCTTTACTCCAAGAAGATAGAAGTTCAGAGTGTGCCGATGGCCTCCGGGGACAGAAGCTCTCGTAGGGTGTCGAGGCCACATCCAGGAGTGCCCTCGTAGCCCCTGGACCCAGCGACAATTGGAGTTGTCCCTCTGGCTGTGCGACTTTGATAGGCATTTCGCAGAGCAAGAGTGCACCCTCCGCGCCTTGCAGAAGACCTCTCCCATGGAAGATGAGGAGAAATCCCCATTCTCTGATCACGTCTTGAAGGAAGAGATCTATCCCAAGATCTCCCTCCCGACTTTCAAGTCGTATGACGGCCAGGGCGACCCAGCCAACCACTTCGACAGCTTCAACGCCTTGATGACTCTTCACGGGGTGCCCGGCACCATTAAGTGCCGAGCGTTCGTGACCACACTGGTCCAAGGCACTTACGCATGGTTCCGGGCCCTCACCCCTGATGCCATTCGAGACTTCAGGCAGTTCAGGTGAGTGTTTAAGGAAAGCTTCGCTGGTAGCGGTCCCCCTAGGTAGGTAGCGGGGCTGTTGGCGCTCAAACAGGAATAGGGGGAGAAGCTGCGGGCCAACATTAACCGATTTTTCACTTGGCGTGTGGTACGTTTTACTACTTTAGACTGTACTTTCTGTTGGACTGGACTCTGTTGTAGTTAGTTATTATTTCTGTTATATATCTGTTGTCCTACTTTATTTCCTATTTCTATGTACACCACACCTATCTTTTTATCCCTTCGAGTCTTCAGACTCGTGGGAGGTGGGCTGAGGTTCGAGTCGCGCCGGTTCCTTTTTGATACTCGGATCCTGGGTCGTCACACCTAGTGACCTACAACTCTCTGTCATAAAAAGAAGACTCGATGTTACTACTTTGGCATGTTTACTTAGGACAAATGTTGATATCGTCTAAAGGGACTGTGATTTTTGTAATCATATATACTATCGGGGGGTTATCAATAAGTATTATACCCAAGCTGCACGAACATCATGTGTTCAGGTCTAAATGTACTTGTTTCCTGAATAGTAACATGTTGGCCTCTCCTCTTATATACATACAAGGGTAACCTATTGTTGTATGTAATTATTTTCTTAGAAAAAACCCAGATTTAAAGGTGTGGGATCACTCTCGAACACCTTGCAGGTGCTATTTGCTTAACATCTTTATACTAGCCTAGACATGACTTCAGACTAGAATCAACTTGCCATGACCCACGGCAACCTCAACACAAAGTAGGGACCACCCCCGAGCACCCAATATGTGACATCATCCTGTCAACACCTAGTCACCCGGGCCAAATCGGAGACTCGCAACCACACACCGCATCGTGTGACATCCAACAACAAGGCCGCGAATCACCCCCAACACTCCTCATCCCAAGAAGTCAACACTAAGGGACTCCGTCGCCCAGTCAAACTCGAGCTCCAGGGACCATTAGCCAATCCATACGGCTCCTAATCAAACATGCCTGAACACCTTAAGGGCGCCCAATTTCAAGTTGTTCAACAACAATCAGAGGCCAACCTACAGCTCAGGACCACTTGCTGCGCCACGTAGTGACTCTACAAAAGGCGGGGACCACCCCCGACCCCCTAACACACGGCCATGAGAAGCCAACTTCATAGCCACTGGGCCAACCCGGTGCTTCTCAGCAACACGCCGTATCGAACGACACGTTACACTAAGGCCAGGTTTTCACACCTAAAATGCCTTCCCTCAAAGGCCAAGCACTACCAACCCCAACCATCATGCTACGTGCAAGCTACAGGTCCCACTAGTCATGCCATTTGACATCACATTGGGTGTGGGGACCACTCTAGAACACTTGGTGGGAGACATTATTACCACCCCACTTTGGGAGCCTCGAGTCGAAGCTCGCACCCCGAAGAACATGGTCGTGTCACATGACATCACCAAAAAGATGACAACCAGCCCTCGGGGTAACTCCCCACGACAGTAGCCCACCAGAAGGGGCGCGCCAACGCTAGACCCTGCCTCACGCCCCAGGGCGCTATCCCCAATGCCATTCCCACGTGGCCCCAGATCTCATCTCGTACACAGTGCAAGGGTGAGCCAACTCATCAGTCCAGAGAAGTGCACGAGATCCAAAAAGACGACGCTCGAAGATGGAGTGAGCACCATTGTGCAAAGGATGGCACAAAGCAGCTCTGTTTAGCACGCTAGCCACCAAGCTAGGATCCTTCACATGTCCCAGTCTAAACTCGATCTAAGTCAGGCCCAAACAACCAAATAGAGGGGGTTTTATAGTTTTTTACCTCTCTCTGTCGGTGGCGACGCCACCGACTCCTTCCCTCTTTTGCTGAATCGGTGGCGACGCCACCGATTTACTGTTGCTGGCATTGAATCGGTGGTGATGCCACCGGTTCACTCCTCCACCTACTAAGTATATTGGTGGCGATGCCACCGAATCAATCTCCCAGCTGCTTCGACCCAATCCCAGCTACATCGACCCTTGCCTAGCTGCTTCGACCCTTGCCCACATGCGTCGACCCCCCAGCCCCAACGTGAATCGACCTTGCCCACCTGCTTCAACCATTGCCCAGCTTGCTTCGACCCTCACCTGCATCGGCCTCGCCCGCATCGACCTCGCCTACATCAACCTCGCCTGCATCGACCTCTCCGTAAGTGTGCATCGACCTCTTCATGCATGCGTAGACCCTGGCCCATAATGTGCTTCGACCATCAAACATGCGCAGACCTTCAACCCATGCCTCGCGTCGACTTTAGCCACTAGCGTCGACCTTCCCCCTGCACCGACTTAGCCGCTAGCGTCGACCTTAACCCTCGAACCTACTTGGCCCTGCCCCTTTTTGCTGGCATCGAGCCCCCTAGCGTCAATGTGCATCTTGCACTGACCTTCAGCCTGCATTGACCTTAAGTCTCAGCACATATAGGCATCGCTGATGTGAAACGACCTACGACCTAGATTTCAAGCAACGCAATGGACACGACGATGTCACACAAGCGGACTCACTCACATTTTGGCACACCTGGGTCTGAAAGGTGGACCAATGATAATGGAGAGGGTCTGAGGTTGGAACTTGGAGTTCCAAGGGTATGGCTGGCTTGGGAAGGGCCCAATGGTCCAAGGATGCCCAAATCCGTGGGCGGCCGGCACACCAAGGTCATGGGACGAAGGGGGGGCTCTCACAACTCCCCCACGGTGGTCACTCACATGATCGGCACTTTGGTCCGGGCCCTCACTCTCCACCGAAGGATCAACCAGAAGTAATACAAGACTAAGCAAGACAATTCTAGTAGATGAATGTGTTCAAGGTGCTCACCTGATCGGCGTGAAAATGCCAATCCCGACCGGAGACAAGGCGAGCGGGGAAGCGTGGGCGATTCCAGCATGCTGCGCCGGTGTAACTTGGATTGTCAACCTACTAATACAAGCATTACGCCCCTTGCAAGGGGGTTTTACTAAGGGTGGGGGAAGTTACATTACCCCAAACACTACCTCCCGTAGGGAGGGGCTGTAAGCTGGTCAGGCGGGTAGGGGAATGACTAAGTTAGTAGCCAGATGGATGAAGTTCGTCTGTTTTGCCAGCCCTCAGGAATAGCCAGATAGGTAGTCATTGTCGACGCTGCCACCGGCCCTCCTGAACTCTGTTGGAGGTGAAACCAGCACCTAAATCTCCTGCGTTGGCCCAGGAAGACGTCAGAATTTCTGAAGATTTTCTTGATGATGACGACTACCGGGGTAGTGTCATGAACAGGATTTCTAGCTTATGATTCTGATAGCTTCTGAATCATTACTTCTAGAAGGTGAGGTCGCCACGAACGTTCCCAGTGTCTGAATGAAGCGGGACAAGAATCGCTGTGTCTGTGGATGAGTCTTCTTCGAGCTGAGACAAATGGCGTCATCGGAAGATGCCGGGGCTGATCGTGAAGGGAAGAACAGTGGGGGTGTGTTGGTGAAGGCTCTGGAAAACTGACCTAGAGCACCTTATAGAGATGGTTTAAAGTTCCAGAAGACCTTCTGGAAGAAAATATTCCCATCTTTCCAGCTAGACCAATTGCGAACCTCCTAGAGAGGGTTTCATCCGAAAATGGGTTTTTGCCTTGAGGAAGAATAAGCTCCATCTACTGTAATCTGCATGAAGCTCATTGGCAGACCAATGGGAATCTAGCTTACCTTTTCACTTTTGGGCCCATCAATGGCCACCCTTCTCAGGATCTAGAAGCACTCTGTGGAGATGGGAGGTTGAGATTTCTTCCTACCGAATCAGGGTGTGACGACCCAAGAATCTGGGCTAGGGTAAACCCAAAACCACTTGGATCCTGAGAGACCCCCCAAGAGCGGTAAAGCTCCGAAGGGATAAAAGGAGTGTGTGAAGGTGCATAGGAGTACATTTAACTTCTAGATAAGGCAGTAAACAATTACTATGTTTGATCAGGATTGCTAAAATAGTAGAAATAAAATTACATTTTCAATTCAACAAATTAAACTACAGCTACAACAGCTAGCAGAGTCTAGTCCAACTAAAGACAAGTATAGTCCAATAGAAAGGGAAACGCACGCTCAAGTCAGGGGAAGCCCAACACTGGTAAAGCTGGCTAAATCGCGCACCGCACCTCCAGACCATGAGGAAGAAGAGGAGCCACACCTGAAAAGTCAGGGTGAGCGTCGTGTCACTGGCTCTGTAGGGGTCTCGCAGATCCCCACCAAGAAACCAAAGCGGTAACAGCAGTAACAATAACAAGAGTAACAGCAAGAGCAGGAGTAACAACAATAGAAGTAATGAGGATAAGCCATACTAAACAAAAGCACACGACAGTTGATAAGACCTCCGCCCTCTAAACTACTCCTAATTGATAAAGGCATGGATTCCCAAACACACAATCAAGAATCACCAAACTGACACAAGGAAACTCTGATTACATTGCTAGAACACGTCATGCTACAGCAGACGTGTAGGCTTCACATGATGATCTCTCAGACGTGAGAAACATGGAGTGGGGGAATTTTACCGCCCGAAAAGGAACGTCCAAATGAGATCTTGCCAGACCAAATGAGGCTCAGCTCCTTAGAGTGACAGCCCCTCTCAGGGCCCACTAGCTTCAAGCCCAATAACCCACTCAGATCAAGTGCTTCCTAGGCAACCTACGGGTTCAGAAGTCTGAGCATCAGATCAATCAGGAAAGTCCCTTCGGGACCTTGCATCCCGCCCGAGCCTAGTGCCTATCGCTCGGGAGACCCCCATGAGCCAAGGCCCCATGCTCGGACCGACTGATGGAAGCTTATCTATGCAATCATTACGTGCCTTTTATAAGCAAGAGAATCAAGAGGATAATGAAAATCAAGAGCCCCGGGTCATAAAGAACCCACGAAGAGGACGTAACCTCCCCTAAAACTCCTCGGCTCACAGGGCTCTTACGTTCCATAAGTCGCTATATAAATCTGGGAGGCCCTCCTGCGAGAGGTAAGCGCATCTAAGCAACACTAACCCTGAGCAA
The DNA here is from genome assembly GCA_024336825.1 of Amorphophallus titanum. NCBI lineage: Eukaryota > Viridiplantae > Streptophyta > Magnoliopsida > Alismatales > Araceae > Amorphophallus > Amorphophallus titanum. The sequence continues at coordinate 46,702 of JANBPO010002925.1, read as the reverse complement.
GAGCCACTTCACCACTTGGTGGAGAGGAATCTCGCACCCCCATCTCCTTCTCACCCCTCTACTTTGTATCAGAGCTCTACCATATTTGCTGACTTAAGCATTAGAGGGACTTCTCTGGGGATCCATCCCTGGGCACCCCTGATTCATTTCCCTTCTTGCAGTTCTCACAATCGTGGTCATCGTCCTCAGCTTCAGCCTACAAACCGCGGAAATGGAAAGGCGATGAGCTAGGGATCATCACCCTACCTCCGGTTCGCGACGAGACATCAATCTTAGCTCAATCCCACGAAGAACGTCGTTGAAAATCTCACCTTCCCACGCTTCCCATGCTCGTCGCACGTCCACACGATCGCCTCGCCGTCACCCACGTCGTCGCACCGTCGCCTCGTCACCGTCTGCAGTTGGAACGGAGCTCACCGCGGTCGAATGGGAGAGAGAGAGGGAGAGGGACGCATGTAGGAGGAAGAAGAAGAATAAGAAATGAAAAAAGAAACAGGATGTTTATAGAAAATCTTGAAATTCAAAAAATATAAAAAAATAAAAAATCACGTTTCCACGATCCTCGGAACGCACCGATCGCAACGGTACCACTCACGCCCGAGTGAACGACCACGTTCGCCCGTAATGGTGTGCCGAAGGATTTGCTGGAAACTGGGTCGAAAATCAGAAAAATGTGCGGGAAAAGCCGCGGAATGTCTCCGGGCCCCTGAAACTACCCCGGATCATGCCGATCCGAACACGAAAGACGTCCGAAATGAAATTTCAGACGCGCCAGAGCCGAACGCTCCGAGAAAGCAAGTTCGGGACCCAAAAATAAGGATCCGAAAGGGTCTGCGACATCACAGGATGCCTCTCGTGTTGAAGAACGCCGGAGTGACCTATCAAAGGCTGGTTAATCAGATATTCGAGGACTAGATTGGTCAGAACATCGAGGTATGCATCGATGACATGCTTGTCAAGTCGTCAAAAGTTGAGGACCACTTTTTCGACCTCGCAGAAACTTTCGAAGCCCTCCGGAGGTATAACATGAAGCTCAACCTCTCAAAGTGTGCCTTTGGAGTCATGTCTGAAAAGCTTTTGGGCTTCTTAGTGATCCATCAAGGGATTGAGGCAAATCCCAAAAAAATCCAAGCCATCCAGGATATGCGGCGGCCAACAAGGGTCAAGGATCGTCGTGTTGAATTACTTCACGTCTCGAGTTGCGGAGCAGTGCCTGCCCTTCTTCAAGCTATTTAATGGGCCAATGGTCGCTGCCCCGACCTTCACCTAGGACAATGAGTGCGAGAGGGCCTTCACCGAGCTAAAGCAATTTCTGATGGCTCCCCTGACTCGAAGCCCATGCCGGAAGAGACTTTATACTTATATCTCTCGGTGACATCCTCCACTGTCAGCTCGATGCTAGTCTGAGATCACAAGGTAACTGAGAGGCTAGTGTACTATGTTAGTAAAGTGCTCCTAGATGCCAAAAAATGGTACTCCACAACTAAGAAGCTCGTGCTAGTGTTGGTAACCTCGGCCAAGTGACTTTGGCCCTACTTCCAAGGGCACAGTATCGTGGTGCTGACCGGTGAGCCATTCAAGAAGATTCTGGCTCACCCTGAGACTTTGGGGCACCTTGTTAAATGGGCGGTTATGCTCGGAGCTTATGACATCTCATACCGCCCCCACACTGCCATCAAAGGCCAAGTGCTTGTGCACTTCATCGTAGAGAATACTGCGCAGTCTGAGGAAGTCCCACCACCAACGGCTAGCCCAACCTAAGAGCTTTTCGTTGATAGGTCGTCAAGCTCAGCCGATAGTGGTGCAGGTGGTGCGGACACCCGAGCAGTCGACCGGCGCGACACGCCGAGCCACTAGTACCGCACGCGGAGCACGACTCGAGCCACCCGAATCACACGGATCCGATCACGAAAGATGTCCAAAAGATAATTCCGGACATGATGGAACCAAATTCACTAAGAACATAGATCCAGGACCCAAGAAGAAGGATCCGAAAGGGTCCGGGACATCACAGTAGGAGTAGCTATAGAGCCAAGATTTTTTCGGCCACTGAGTTTACTGTTCCTACTGTTACTGTTGTTCTTATTGTAGTTGCAGTTTTCCGTACCGCCGTTGTTTTCAGCTGGGGTTCCACGAAAGCCCTACTGAGTCAGTGATAGGAGGCTCACCCTTAGTTTTCAGGTGTGACAGTTCTTTCTTGAGGTTCGAGGACGTTGTGTGGAGGTTCTTAGTTGCCAGCTTGCCGGGCTAAGTGTTCACTTGGCATTTGGTACGTTTTACTACTTTAGACTGTACTTTTGTTGGACTGGACTCTGTTATAGTTAGTTATTTATTTTTGTTAATTATTGAATTATCTTGCTTTATTTCTTATTTCTATGTACACCACACCTATCCTTTTAGCCCTTCCGAGCCCTCCCGCTCGTGGGTGGCGGTTCGAGATTCGAATGGTATCTGGTCTTCCCGGTATCCAGATCTTGGGTCGCTACAGTTGGTATCAGAGCTATGGTTGTGGTGTGTACATGGGAGAGCCGTGCCAGATCAAGAACATGTTGTTGGATAATCAGGGAGGCTGCCCACTCAATGCTGTGTCGTCGAATCAGGGTGAAGCTGTCGGATGGGCAGACACTACCGGATGGGCTGAATGGGCCCTTAGGGGGCCTGCCGGTTCAGTGCTTCTGCTGCCGGTTGAGGCAGTTACCACCAGTGCTGCCGAACGAATAGTGCCTACTGGATGGGGCCCTTGGCCTACCGGATTAAAGGGTAGTTGGGTCTGCCGGTTGACGCTTTGCCACTAGATGAGGAGAAGTACCACTGGTGTTGCCGGATGGGCTGAATGGGCCCTTGGGAGGCCTGCCGGTTCAACGCTTCCACTGTCGGTTGAGGTAGTTACCACCGATGCTGCCAAACGGATAGTGCCTACTAGATGGGGCCCTTGGCCTACCGGATCAAAGGGCAGCTAGGTCTGTCGGTTGAAGCTTTGCCACCGGATGAGGAGAAGTATTGCTGGTGCTGCCGGATGGATGCAGCATTGTCATACGGGCTCTAAGCGTGCTGCCGGTTTGCGTTGCTAGGGGGCAACAGGATGGGGCTTTAAAAGAAATGGGCCAGGCCTATTGGTTCGCTTGCACCACTGCCAGATGGTAGCCTTGTGCTCTTTTTCTTCTTTTCTTTATACTTTTTTCTTCTTTGATTCTTCTCTTGCCTCCTTCACTCTCTTCCTGGAAAACAAGAAAACGACAAGAGTAAATTAGTGCCAGAGAAGGAGACGTGTATTAATAGTTTTAGTGTTATCTTTATGGTGTCAACATCTGTTTGTTGAACTTGTAAACCAAGAAAATAATGCAATAGACCTAAATCTAACATTTGAAACTCACTCATCATAACATTCTTGAATTTGTTAATGAGAAGCTTTGATGAGCCTGTGTAGATGATATCATCTACATTGACACAAATAATAAGAATGTCATCATTTTTCACCTTGACATATAGAGTGGGTTAACTCTCACTGCAAACAAAATCATTTTGTCAAAGATAGGAGTCAAGTATACCATACCAAGCCCTTAGAGCTTGTTTGAGTCCGCCGTTGCGAGAGCTTGTATGCTTGTGGAAAATCAAGTCCTAGGAGTGTCATTGCATCATTGGGCTGTGCCACATCACATCCTTCGTCATTGGAGGCAACTTGGCCTGTGGTGCCGGTTTACCCTCTCGGGCCGCCTTGCGAGTGATCATGTAGTCGGCCACATCCTTGCTCTTGCCATGCCACAGGCGTAGGAGGTGCTCTGGGTTGACGTCAAGGACGGGCACTGGCTACCGGCTCAAGAATCTTCTCTCCGCCCTGTCCCAGCAGTCGGTCTTGTGAGATCGATAAAAGGCCGTGCGGGCGTTCCACCACTTCACGTATTCAGGTGTCACCCGAGGGACGTGACCGGGGGCTGGTACTCTGAAGGTGGCTGCCCAGTGGAAGAAGTCCCACCAGACTCTGGCGTTCTCTATGACCAAGCCTCCCCAAAGGGTCCGCATCGCCAGGCTGAACTGGGCGCTATATACAAGAATATGCTGGTCGTAGCCAAAGTTTCGGCCAAAACGGAAGGGGTAATATGGCTCCAGCAGTAACGTCTCCCCCTTCCTGAATACCAGCACGCTGGGATGAATGGACAATGCCCAGTCCCTCAACTCGGGTTCCAGCAGCGGGCGAACCACATTTGCCTGGATAATCGGGTGGACGTACTTCTCCACCTGGTCATCCTTGCACTCCCTCCTATTGTTCACCAGGGGGCTGGAGTGCGCAGCCAGTGCCCAAAAATGAATGGTCCCAGTGGCATCTTAAGGGACTGTGGTTAATAAGCCCCAGATATCGTACAGCCGTAGAGAAGTAGGCCCCGTCTCAACACTGGCTAATTCAAGCATCCACGGCACGAGACCCAAGTCCTGAATGGCACGCGGGGCGAACTTTGAGAACAGAGAACAAACCCACGCATTGAAAAAATGTCGCAGGCACACATACCGGGCCTGTCGTGAGAACTGATGAGTGCTGATATCCCCCAAAGCCTTGTATATTGGGCAGAGGGTAGCTGGACAGAGAGACAGCTTAATCCCCCATGCCATCTGGCACGTCGGGTAGATTGCATCTAGCCGGATCACCATTTCATCCCCGTACGACATTGCAAACGAACATAGCCAGTATGTCAAATACATCGCACAGTGCGTCAGCAGGTCGATCACCATCGGGTTGGGCCCGCTCTGTGGCCCCCTAGAGGGAATCTTCGTGTCTATCCTGGTCTTTGCACGCTTCTTGCGGGCAGCGATGGTGCTGATGCATGGGAAGTCCTCATATTGCTTCGGCCCATCATAAAAATACTCCAGCCACAGGGTCATCCTGACCCTCTTCCTGTCGTCGCGACGAGGCTGCCTCTCACCATGGGCTGACTGATGTAACTCTCAGTACGCCTTCATCAGGTACCGATATGAGTATCCCAGAGAATAGTAGCCATCCCCATCAATTTCATCATTGATCTGGTCCAAGAGGCACACCTCTTCATAAGGCTCCATGTCTATGGGCAAGCCACTCAATTGGCTAAGGCTCCACAAATCTAATGACGTCTCACCCTCCGCCATATAAAAAGTGTTGGTCTCTGCACTGAAAACTTCAATCATCCCGCAGCAGAGCCCCTTTGAAATAGAATAGCTATAGCGGGAGGCGTAGACGCTATGGTAGATGCCAGCCCGAATGAGGAGTGGGGCGTAGTTGAACAGTACATATTCAGTGAACTCCATTAAACTTCTGGTTGAAGCTGGCGATACGCATATCTTCGACTTTGTTGAGGCACACATTAAAGTAGTACCTCTGATATATTCTGTATGGCAGGATGTTAACAGCTACTTCGGGATCTACCAGGATTCTGTTCAACTCCCGACCATTCAGCTGCCCCTTCATGTACATCGGTCTGTTGTGACTGATAGTGGGGAGTAACATATCCTCCTGAGTGAAGGTCACATTGGCCTCCGACAGTGCTTTAGCCAAACATGTCACATATTGGGCAGGCATCTACAAGGTAGTAATGATCACCTGTCGGGTCTCTTCACTCAGGGAGAGGATTTCCCTGATAGTGAATCTCGTCGGGAGCTTCTTAAGCAGCTTCATTATTCTGCTTCCAGCTCGGACATTAGACAGCTTTATTTCCTCGACCCACTTGGGCTTGGAAAAGCCTTAAGCCGCGGCCTCTGACGGGCCTGCTTCATCGGACTCTGAGTCTGCACCTTTCTGCTTGGTGTCATCCTCTTGTTGTCCCTTGTCACCTACCGTCGGGTGGGCTTCATCTTCATCTGGGGCGCCAGAAGGCTACTGAGGCTGTGGGTGAGTACCCCCGGCTACATGGTTGGCATCTTGGCATAGCTGCTTGCCCTTTGTCATTTTCAGGAATTCCAAGAAGGAAGGGGTGGCAGAGTTGCCCCCACTCTGATTGTATAAACCTGAGGGAGGAGGAATTTGGACTCCCTTGACCTCCAGAGGAGGTATTTCATAGGGATGCTCTTCCCTGAAGATAATATTGTGGTTGGCGGGCAGCTGGCACCCCCATCTTCGGCCTGACCGTGTTACATGTGTAGCAGTTGTGGCTTCGGCTTGGCTCGCCCCGGCAACGGGTGTAAAGTATATTTCCTCTTCATCTTCCTCACTGGGCAGATTGAAGAGAGCGGAGAGGGTATTGCAGGAGAGCACTGTCTCCATCTTGGCCTTGCTGGCCCTTCTTTTCTTCTTTTGCTTTTTCTTCTTGCCTCTGGTTGGCGCTTACCCCCAGAATAAGCTGTCATCCTTTTCTGATGCTTTGTCAGCTTCCCCTTGTCGTTCCAACGAGAGCTGCTCTAATTCTTGCCCTGGGACATGGTCCCATATCAGCAAGGGCTTCAATCTTGGCTGTTCATATTCTTCTAGCCCGTTTATGTAGTCCTGGAGCCACTGGGCTTCTGGACTAATTTCTTTAACCACTGGCAGTGGAATCTGTCTTCTCCGATTGCGTGCAGGTATTCTGATCATTACAGACGGGCTGCTCCACGCGGGTGCCGTCACTGGAGGAATGGGTCGTGGTGTAACGCCACAAACATGCGCCCCCACCTTCGGGCAAGGTGTGGCTTTCTTCTTAGTCTTTGCAGGGACTTGTTGCCATCCCTATTGCTCTCTTATCGGTGTCAGAAAATAGGCTTCATAAGTGCGCTGAGTGTTGGCTTTCGTGATTTCTTCGGGCAGTGCCTGATATAGAGAGACCATATTGGCCGTAGCTCTTCTGAGAGGCGCTTCATGAGGTTGTAGAGGGTCAACCTTGTACTATCCCAACTCTATTTCCTCTTTCTTCACCATGTCTTCAATGATGTCCTTGAACACATAGAAGTCTTCAATTGGGTGCCCTAACATCTGGTGATAAGGGCAGAACCTTAGACAGTCTCTTCTTTTCAGGTCCTCTAGCCTTTTTGGAGATCACGATGGCACATGATGACGATCCATCCGGGCTTCGAAAAATGTGGAGGGGGTAAATGATGTCCCCATCACTAGCGGTGCCTTTGCTGTTTAGCTTCACCGGGTAGCCCGATGGAGATACTAAGGCACTGCTAGAGGGGGCTAGGAGAGCCCTATATTACCTGCCCGGTCGAGGCGAGGAGGGGTTGCCATTTGACAGTGCCACGAGGGATTCCAGCCAGTTCCTGGGACCGTTGAGCGGAGGAGCGACCAGCGCCCACCTACATCAGAGGGAGCTAGATGCTGGACTATAGACAGAGTGGGTGATGAGCACCCAACCGGTGGTGTTGACGCTGCACCAGTCTGTGATGAGTTCCTTGGAGCCGTACTACCTGTACATGTTTGCCAGGAACTTTGGCTACGACCAGGGGATCCCACCGAACCGGGAGTTCCCTTTGACGAGGCGGTACTACAAAGGTAGGGACACTCACTTACTGGCTGCAGCGTGGTGGGACTTCTATTACTGCCGAGAGCCAGAGCGACTACTGATGCCAGGATCGGGACGTTGAGGACGGTTCGACGTCCATTACGCCAGGGCGTGGTTCAAGCACAACCACTTGTACCGACAGAAGGCTTCTGTGATCAAGAAAGCTTAGGAGAGCCATCTTTTGAGGGAGGATCTGTCTCCCATCCCACTGGATGATGAGTACCTGAGGACTCGCGTCACCCGGGTCCGTCGGGACGTGGAGTGACGGGTGCGGCAGTGGCACTAGGGTAGCCGGGGCTCGTCGTCTGGGAGCCGAGCCAATGGTGCGGCACTGATGCCCCTAAGGTAGGCATAGACAATGACAACAGTGACTGGAGTAGAGGCACCCTGACCGAGGGTGGCCAAGACCTAGTGGGCATAGTTCTTGGATGATTGTGGCTTTAGGAGTAGGGGTTCGCTGGACTGGGTGCTCCCCGAAGGGAGCTTTGCCGATACGATGGTTGATGACTGGAGGCGACACGTCGGCCACGCGATTGGGTCAGCCACACCCGCAGAATTTATGTCTCACATTGAGTGTGCCCACACTCTGAGAGACATCAGAGAGGCAGTTGCAAAGGCTGCCCATGTGTTGGCATTGAAGCCAGAGCATCTAGTCCCTTTGCCGTTGACCCCTTTCAGGGCCTCAGGTAAGATTCTTTCTTCAGCATACCACCTTAGCTTCGTTGCTTTCTGGGGTATGTGACTAAGGCATTGTATGTTGTCGTGTTTGTTGATAGGTTCTGCGACAGAGGGGGATCACCCGTCCACAGAGATGTCCTCAGGGAGTGGGGACGGTGGTCCGCAACCTAGGCGAAAGTGCCCTTGTGTGGAGGCTACGACAGCTGAGGTTGGCGGATCCCTTGGAGGGCTCGAGACTAGCGAGCAAGCCGAGGTGGAGATGACTTTGAGTAAGTGTCGTGTTGACCTATTTACTCCTGGCCAGTTTGGTCGTGATAACTGACTAACCTTGTCTCGTTGGACTTGTTTCTTGTAGCCCCACTAGAGACCAGTGTGGAGGCGGCCTTCTCGCCCCCTCAGGAGGTTGACCCCTTCCCTGATGACGGGGTCTAGTGTGAGATAGATATGTGATAGTCATTAACACTCGTCGTTTAAAATGTCATGCCACACAATTTCAAAAATGATAACCGCACTCACTCACTTAAAAAGATTAGAGATTCAAGTAGAGAATCCGCAGATGCTTTCCTGAACTGGCTGGAAGAGGAATTGAAGGACGATGCTGAGCCCAGGAAGAAGGCATTGATGTCGCCTTTAACAATTTGGGAATTTTGTTTATGGGACAAAGGGCAAGGTTCCTCATCGATGAATTCAGGAACCAAAGCAGCAGCTCAGTGGAGAGAGGCCTCTATGTCCTTTTGTTGCGATTTTAGGTGAAATTGGTTGTTTTTTTTGGAGAAGTGAATGGTATACGTATTAAATATAAAAGAAAGTGGGATATACAGTATAGTCAATAAGCACCCAAAAACCCCTATACAAAAACATCACACCAATTTGGTGTACCCCATGCTATCCACCCAACAAAAGAAAAGAGAGGAGTTGTGGAACTCCACATTACATAAGGGTTTTGCCCATTCGCTCACTCTCTCACAAACAAAAGAGAAGCGCCTATCCTCAATTCTTGCTTTGCCTCTGAAGATCCCACGGTTTCTTTCTCTCATCGTGCCCAAACTGTAGCATGAAGAATGAGTCACCAGATAATTCTATCCCCCTTCCGTTTCCACCCCTTGTGCCAAGTGAGGAGGAGATGCTGCACACTCTCAAACGGGCCAAAGATATGTTAGATCCTATCGCCGATCTTAGCCCAAACCTCCCTAGAGAAAGGACATCATGTGAGGAGGTGGTTAAGGTCTCCCTCCACCTCCCCACATAAACATCAAGGGTAGGTATGCCCTGAAGGAAAGGGGCAATTCTGTCACAAGTGGGCAGCCGACCATGGAATATCCTCTATATCAACAGCTTCACCTTCAGCAGGCTCTTGGGGGCCCAAACTTGTGGAGCAAACTGGTGGCGCAATCTCCCGTCTAATATGAGTGAGTATGCAGACCTAACTAAGAAGGCCCCCTCCTTCTCACACCTCCACTACGACCCATCTACCCCACTGTCCACCAAATTATAGTCTAGGAGTAACAAATGACCTTCTAGCTGATCCATCTCCTCATGCGTCAGATTCCTCCTAAAGGCGGGTGCCCATGTACCTCTAGACAATTGTATATTAAAGGTATGAGCCACAGATTCTATGGGTGCAGCTGAAACAAGAAAGAGCTTCGAGAAGGATTCTTCTAGTGTGAAGTTCCCACACCACTTTCCTTCCAGAACAAACATCGTTGTCCATTGCCCACGCAAACCCAAACACTCGATCTGATGAAATCCCGCACCAAAGGAGGCCTCTCCATATGGGGGAGACATTGTGCAAAAATGCCGGTGTCAAGTCCCAAACTCTAGCCCTTCTATAGTATCTCTGCCTAACAAGTTGTACCCATAGCCCAATGTCTTCTACTCCAAGACTCCACGGCCATTTACAAACGAGTGCCAGGTTGAAGTCTCTGAAGTTCTTCTGCCCATGCCCCATGCTTCTTTGATCTTGTACACTCATCGCCATTCGATATCATACCAGCCCCTACAACTATCACCATTGTCATGCCAGAAGAATTTAGATTGAATGGACTCAAGCTTCTTGGCCATTGTTTTGGGGATCCTGAAGATGGAAAGGTAGTATATACGAAGGCTATCAAGCACCGATTTGCATAACACCATTCTCCTCCCGTAAGAGAGGAGCCTCGCCTTCCACCCTGCTAATCTGCACTCAAACCTCTGCACTACCACCTGCCAATCAATACAATGTAAGGCCCCTGGAGATAATGGTCCCCTCCCTCTTCCTCCACCTCCAACACACCCAAGCACCCCTCCACACCCCACCACACATCCCCCTCTGGTCACCCCTCCCCCCCCTTCACCATTTGGCATCATCCCTTCACCCCCTTCTCTTTTCCTCTTGGAGATACACCGGAGGCCTACTCGTAGCTGTGGACCTGTAGAGAACCAGTCACGTGCAGCTCTGGCCACGACGTCATCTCGGTGTCCTTGAAAGCCCAAGAGATACTGTTGGAAGCGTTTCTCTGTCTTCTTCGCAATGACGGTAGTCTTGTCCCATTCTGAGCTCGTGAATGCCCGGTGAAGCCGATCTCCCCCGACTGTGCGTCTTCCTCTAGACTGCCAACCTAAAGCTGCATGCAGAAGCTTCCACGGCTGGCTATCATAGGATTTGGAGGCAGGGCTTGGCTGAGATCTTCTACGATGAGTCATCTTCCAGTACCAAGAAGTTTCTTCCCGATTAGACCCCTGACAAATGAGTTCTTAATTTCCTCCCCAGGGTGTGCAGTTCTGTCCCCTCCAAGATGGAACTGACCCCTGTCCACTATTTAGGCTCTCCCAATCTACTTCGACCTCCTCTGGCTGCCCCACATGACCCGTTTTGAAGAGGACTCGACAACGGATCCAACGACTCTAGCCATGCCTGAATCAGAGCCCAGGAGCGCCTAGGGTGACCTTGTCTTCCTACTACAGTGGTGCTAAAGTAGCCAGAACCAGAGCAGTGCAGCCCTGCTCCAGGTCCTACCCCGACCAGCAACATCGTCAAGGGAATTCAAGAAAATTCAGACATCCTCTTGGGTAAAGTCCGAGACTTTCAGCACTAGTTTCAGCCCATTTGGACTTCAGTGGCGACCGTTGCGGTGACATCTTCGAATGTCTGTCTGGTGATTCCAGAAGCTGGCAGCATCAATAGAACTCGGCATGACGATTTGCTAGCTTCACTTCCCCTCCCCACTGGGCCGGCTTACAGCCCCTCCCTGTGTGGAGGTAGCATTTAGTTACAAATCTCTTAACCCCCACCCCGAGATCCCCCCCTCTTGCGAGAGATGTAGTGTTGTAACCCACTTATTTTCAGGTCAAGTGCCATCGCCGCGACGTGCAGGCGTATGCCCACACTCCCCGTCGCGCCCTCATCTGCGGTCGGGATCAGTGTTTTTACATCGATATGGCAAGCATTTGATACCCCCTTGTCTGGTTACAATCTTTGCTTATTTAGTATAGTCTTTTCTTTCCGTCGGTCGGTGAGACTAGAGCCTGGACTCGCACACCCCCTTAAGTGTGCCCACCGCGGACCATGAGTGAGTGCCTCCCAACCCACATCCCGGTGGGCCAACCGCCCACAAAGTTGGGAACCCCACACCCTTAGGGGTCAGCCTAAGCTCGCTAGGTCTTTAGAAATCGATTGGGTCCCACCTCGGACCCTCGCCATCATCCCTCGGTCACCATCGAGAGATCGTGTGCTCCGTGCGGGTGAGCCGCTAGCGTGAGTCCGACTTCTTCTTTGTATGCTTATGGGTCTAGGTCTTAGGTTCAATAAGTCATACCTTATCACCCTTGGGCTGTGCCACATCAATTGGTGTCAGAGCGGTCATAGGCTTGTTCTCACAGGTCTAGTCTTGGGGTGTCTTCACACTAGGTCATTCATTGGTGTACACACGCACCCGTGCATAGCCCACCCATCATTGCAAAATTGGGTATCTTGCCACGTGAAAATCTGAAAGGACGTGTGGGCAAAAACCTGAAAGGGCACTTGGGTCAATAAGGTGGTAACCAAAAGTTTCTCTTTCTATGAAACCCCAGATGGGACGCTCACCACAAGCCCCACTGGAGAGCTGCTTCTCATAAACCATTAACCCAGACCTTTTGTCCGCATTGATGAACAAACCTATCTTTGCTTCGACATTTAACCAATGTCGATGAACAAACTAGCACTGATCCTTGTCATCATCGGCAAGATCGATCGGTACTCCATTGACCCAGACCTTTCGTCCGCGTTGATGAACAAGCCTATCTTTACTTTGGCATCTAACCAATGTCGATGAACAAACTAGCACTGACCCTTGTCATCATCGGCAAGACCGGTCGGTATTCCATTAACCGGGACCTTTCATCCCCGTTAATGAATAAACCCATCTTTGCTTCGGTATGTAACTAATGTTGATGAACAAATCAGCACTGACCTTTGTCATCATTGGCAAGACCGATCAGTATTCCATTAACCTGGACCTTTCGTCCCTGTTAATGAATAAATCTATCTTTGCTTTGGCATTTAGCTAATGTCAATGAACAAACTAGCACTGACCCTTGTCATCATCGGCAAGACCGGCCAGTATTCCATTAACCCGGACCTTTCGTCCCTGTTAATGAATAAACATATCTTTACTTCGGCATTTAAGCAATATGGATGAATAAACCAACTCTGACCCTTGTCATCATTGGCAAGATCGGTCGGTACTCCATTGACCTGGACCTTTCATCCGTGTTGATGAACAAGCCCATCTTTGCTTCCGCATTTAGCCAATATCAATGAACAAACCAGCACTGACCCTTGTCATCATCGACAAGATCGAGTGGTACTCCATTGACCCGGACCTTTCATCTGCGTTGATGAACAAGCCCATCTTTACTTCGACATTTATCCAATGTCGATGAACAAACCAGCACTGACCCTTGTCATCATCGACAAGACTGGTTGGTATTCCATTAACCCGGACCTTTCGTCCCCATTAATGAATAAATCTATCTTTACTTCGGCATTTAACCAATGTCGATGAACAAACCAGCACTGACCCTTGTCATCATCGGCAAGACCGGTCGGTACTCCATTGACGTGGACCTTTTATTTGCGTTGATGAACAACCCCATCTTTGCTTCGACATGTAGCCAATGTCGATGAACAAACCAGTACTGACCCTTCTTATCATCGGCAAGACCGGTCGGTATTCCATTAACCCGGACCTTTCATCCCCGTTAATGAATAAACCTATCTTTGCTTCGGCATTTAACCAATGTCGATAAATAAACCAGCACTGACCCTTGTCATCATCGGCAAGACTGGTCAGTATTCCATTAACCTGGACCTTCCGTCCCCATTAATGAATAAACCCATCTTTGCTTCGGCATTTAGCCAATGTTGATGAACAAACCAACGTTGATTCTTGTCATCATCGGCAAGGCCAGTCAATGAACCGTTAGCCCGGACCTTTCGTCCGCATTGATGAACAAATCTATCTTTACTTTGGCATTTAGTCGATGTTGATGAATAAACCGATGCCGATTCCTGTCATCATCGGCAATGTCAATTAATAAACCGTTAACCCGGACCTTCCATCCCCATTAATCAGTGGACCCGTCCTTGCTTTGGCATCTAACCAATGTCAGGACAAATGACCACATATACCCTTGGTCAAGGGGGTATATTGGGGAAGGGAGACCAAGAAACATAAAATAATCCCACATGGGGGATAAGGAGGGGGTGCCCCCTTGAAAAGAGGGGGAGAAGTTTGAATTTTTCATCTCTCCTCTCCTTGGTCCAAGTCCAAGGTGGACCATGGACCAGCCCCCATGGACCCCAGTAGCCAAGTGGCCCAATGGGAGAGTGGGTGGGGTCCCTCGGGGCCCAAGTGGCCCTTTTATAAAGAAACCCACTCATTTAGCCTAATTAAACACACCAAAAACACAAATACAAATACGCTCCAAATACATACCTCAATGTGGAGACTCCAGACTGTCCCCTAGCCACAAGGAAGTCGACGTAGCTCAAGACACGCTACGTGTTTGGTACCGGTGGCTTGCTGAGTCGAGCTGATATCTGACTATGGTGTCCGCACCACCGAAGTTACCTTCGAGTGAACTCGGCATCAATCTTCTGTGCTTGATAGTGATGTCGACCTCACCCTCAAGCGGGAGCTTAATGGCTGCAGCCAATTTTTCCAGGACGTCTGCCTGGGCGTTGCTGCTCCTGGCGACATGGTTTATTTCAAAGAAATAAAACCTATGGATTAGCCCGGTGACGGCAGTGTGGTACGGAACTAACTCTGGCTTCTATACGTCATAGATGTCGAGGGCTTGTCAAGCTACAAGGTGGGAGTCCCCGTAAGCTTTAAGGCACTTGACGCCCATGTCGAGAGTCATCTGAAGCCCGATGATTAGAGCTTCATACTCAGCTTCATTGTTGGTCAGGGACTTTATGAGGGCGCAAGAGTTGTATAAAACTCCACCCTCGGGAGTCAGGAAAACAATACTGGCACCCGCCATAGTTGATGAATTTTGATTGTCTTGGGTAATCCCCTGGGAAGTGCCATCGAAGTAGAGCACCCATCAGGGTATGTTGGCTGTATGGGCATCTTACTATTGGTAATGCAAGACATCTCCTGTCTATTTAACTGGTACTAGTAACTAGGAAGCAAAGGACTCATCGTCAGGGAGCTCCGTGTTGAGAGGTGAATCATCCAGTACTAGATGGGCTACCAAGAATTCAACCATGCCTTGTCCCTTGATTGCTTTCCTAGGGACATAAGTAATGTCCTACTCCATTAGCAGGAGAGCCCATTTTCCTAATCAGCTTGAGAGGATGCGCTGCCTGAGGAGGTACTTAAGGGAGTCATGCTTAGATATGAGCTCGACCCAGAGTGACAGGAGGTAATGCCACAGCTTGTTGACGGTGAATACCAATGCCAAGCAGACTTTCTTCATGGGGGAGTAGCGATACTCAGCACCCATTAGTTTTCGACTAAGGTAATAAAGCGGGTGCTCTTTGCCTTCCTCATTGATTTGCGCTAATAGATCCCCCAACGAAGCATCAATGGTAGCGATGTAGAGTATGAGGGGCTTATCTTTGACTAGTGCTCCTAGGACCGGGGGAGTGAGGAGGTACTCCTTGATTGGTGATGAGGGACTTACTGAAAGGCACGCATCGGCCAGAGAGGTTGGAGATGAACCTCTGAATGTAAGGCAATCTACCTTGGAAGGACCTGTGCTCGATGAGGTTCATGGGTGATGGGGGCATCTCTGGCCCTTCACTTTTTTTGACAGCCCCGGTTGCTCACCAGCATGGTTCCATTGTGTCCGTCGGGGAGCCCGAGACAAGCCCTCGGGGTAACTCCGACAAGCATGGGCAAAGTACAATAGCCCTGTGTACAAGAATGTACCGAAGCCTATCAAGCACCAGACTCGCTCCTCCTCAGGTCAGCAAGGCGAGTCTCACTCTGAAGAGCTTCCTCCTGGAGCCACTCAAGCTTACGGCGAAGAGTCTACATCGACACGCGTAAGACTGCGCTCCTCGGTCTCTTGGACCACTCGCAAAAGCTCTTGGAGCCCCTCAAGCCTATGGTGGAGAATCTACCTCGGCACGCGCAAGACTGCGCTCCTCCACGGTCTCCCGGACCTCTCACAAAAACTCCTCCACTTTGTGGGAGGCCACCCGCTCACGCTCATAAGCGACCTCAACCAGGGCGCCCAACTCAGCCTGGGTCGCCCGATGTCTGCAAAACCGCTGCCTCTCTTGCTGAATCGTCAGCTGAGTCCTCCACCTCCGCTCCTGAATAGCGCGAAGGCAGGCGAACTCCTCCCATAAAGACGCAAGCTCAGTCATCCGGGCATCCTGAGGGAGACCAAATGCATGCATCTGGCGGCATTACTATACCAAGTTGGGGATCATTCGGCCATCCCACCCCAAGGGCCAGGAAACTCTGCAGCAGCTTTGAAGCCTCACCAGCTGAAGTTAAAACAAAGAAAGGAGTTGCCTCAGTCCGGGTACGGCCGACATCAACCCAGACCAACACACCCTAAGGGCTGGTCTACATCAACTCTGGCCATCACAAGTCAAGGATCAGCCAGCATCAATATTCAGCGACACCTCAGCAGTTAGCCAGCTTTAACTTGCGGCTACACACCTCAGCGGTTAGCCGACACGTCTTCAATGGCATCTCAGTGGTCAGCCGGCACAACGACTTTTGGCCAACGCACCCCCGAGGGTCAACCAATGTCAGTTTTCAGTCATCACAACTCAACAGTCAATCAACAACAACTCAGACAGATGTGTCTCCCCGAGACATGCCTACATCAGCTCCAGGCCAACAAGTCTCGCCGAGGCAGGCCACATCAACTTCGGATCAATACGCCCTAAGGGTTGGCCCACATCGACTCCAGGCCAACAAGTCTCTCAGAAGCAGGCCTACAACTTCGGGCCAGCAAGCCTCTACGAGGCAGGCCTGGATCAACTTCGGATCAATATGCCCTATAGGCTGGCCCGCATCAACTCTAGGCCAACAAGTCTCTCAGAAGCAGGCCTACATCAACTATAGGCCAGCAAGCCTCGCCGAGGCAGGCCATGTCAACTTCGGATCAATATGCCCTAGGGGCTGATCCGCATCAACTTTGGCTAATGCACCCCCAAGGATTAGCCAGCATCCAATTTCAGGCTAATACGTCCTAGGGGACGGTCTAAATCAGCCTTGGCCAGTGTACCCTAAGGGTTGGTCGACATCAATGTCAAGTCAAAGTCCCTCGCCGAGGTAGACCTATATTACTTCCACACTAGTGGGTCTCACTGAGACGAGCCTGCATCAACTCTCAACTTTCTGCAAAGCAACGAAGCAGTGAGGTGCAGTCCTACAACGATCTCCCCATGTCATGAAGACTTAGGAGAAATCAAGAATGTCGGGGCACGGACCGTCCGCCTCCGCCCCCGTCTTCGACTAACGTTCCGTGGGGGGCATTTGTTGACAGTAATTTTTATCTACAAAAAAATGAGAGGGGCAAAAAAGTTGATCAATTACTGTGTCCATTCATCTTACGTGAAAGATCTGCACTCTGATTTATTACTTGCTTGAGGCTTCTCTTGTCGGCTATTCACGTTCCCGAGATCATTTTTCGCTGTATTAAAAGCTTGGGGCGTGACACCTATCGATCCCGATTCTCGCTCTTACCCAAGAGCCATGGGATACACAACCTCTTACAACTCACGGCACATAACACCCAAACGGAAAGGTGCCACCAGCCACCACAGCATCCTAGTCGACAACATCACGACCAAAGCAAATGGGTCCCCTAACAATACACATCTTACCAAAGCCGATCACTCAGCTAGCACCACTAGTCGCTCGCAGCTACCAACCGGGACCCATAATCTTGCCAGAGATCACTTCTCCAACAGCCACCTGTCTTACCTGAAGACACAACCTCCAACACATGAACAGGATACTCATGCAGTACACTTGCCAACATATTTCCCCGATTCTCCACCCTGCCAGTGCCATGAACCATATTATCTCAAGCAACGGCACAACAACAACACGTCTCATGCAGCCGGAGACACGTTTATCGAGGAATCAATCCTCCAATGCTCTTCTCAATCTCGAAAAATCCACCTATAGTAGCCAACGCTACGATCTTGGACTTGTGGGTTATGGGCCCACCATGCTTCCGCTGCGCACTCTGATTCATGAGCACAGCCAACACGGCATCTCGGGATCCTCCATCTCAGTAATCTTCTGCACTTTGCAGGCTCCGATCCTTGACACATCGGGGATCACAACACCAGCCTCAAGTCCTCACGAACATCACCCAACCAGCACATGTCCTTCCGTAATAGTGCCAAAACACCCTTACACAACAAGGGAACGGGCACAACTCCGTACAGGCAACCACCTTAACAAGACAGGGAACACGTCTCGCACGGACTTCACGGCACACAAAGGCCAACCAATCTAGACACACGATGCAAGACGGTGAACCTTAGACAAAGATGCTTCTCTCCAACCAAAGGAGAACCTTACACACCTCCGACCAATGGAAAATCTCCACGCTAGACCTGACCTTAAACCTTGTGCATGCTGGGAATAGCACCTTCCAGCATCGAGAAAATCATCGCTTCCTTGAGGTCAGTGCCCCCGACACACTCGGTGAGTGTCACGTCGGACCACGATCACAGCATCCCTTGATGCACCACCACTGCAATTCCTTGAACTGCAACACACCATGCCAATAGTCGCAACATGAGCCATAATCAGCAACTGCCAACACCCATCCTCGAGTCCCGAACTCACCTCGGAGTCTTCACATCTCAAGTCAACTCCAGGGCGAACACAACCCATTCACACGCAGAAGCACATGAGCAAGAACTTACTGGGTCAACCCTACCCAATCCTGCCTCGACATCCACAAAAATAATCGGGACTGACACGTCATTTCTGATGCCACAAAGCACGATGAGAACATCAGACCCAAAAATTAGCAACTCATCGAGAAGATCCTCCACTCACCCGAGCGCACCTCTCGATCAAAACATCCACTCGACTGCCTCAAACAACAACCTTAACACCTTAGGGGTTGGACAATCGTAGAATAGGGCAGCCAAAACCAACAGCAGCTCCCTCAGAGCATGCTTCCGGCCACTTAACTATGAACAATCCTCGCCAGCCACCTGACCTCGCTGTAGATTCCTCGAACGCAGCACCGCATCAATCCTAAGGGCATGGCATCTTCAGCCTTTAGTTGTCTTAGGGAAGAACTTTCAGAAATTACACTTGGATTGGGCAAGCATCTCTGCCCTTGTAGAGTTATGGCATCCCCAAACTCATACATCTTCCCTTCTTTTGAAGCCACAATCCTCTTGGAGGAAGTAGAAACTTACATTTCTTTTGCCAAGGCCAAAGCGGGGGATGAGGACCTAGTGTGCCACACCGTAGAGCCTATAGTTCCTTCACTAATCTTGAGCGACTTCATTCATAGTGAGAAGGACGTGAGGACCATGATTAGCCCCAAACATATTCACTTGCTTCTAATGGCCCAATGGATAACCGCTTATTGCAAAAATAAGGGTGGCAGATTTGAAGTTATAGCCAAAGCAGTGTCGATGTGCTTATGTGGGATTTTTCTTTTCTCCACCACCGGTCATCTACTTGACGTCCAAAATCTGAGCATTATCAGTGGGCTATGGCGGGGAATGTTTATTTCTCAAGCGGTCCTTGCCTGTTTGTATGAAGGGCTCAACTCGGCTTGTCTTGGAGGACCTCTTTTCGGCTCCATGGTGTTGCTTGAGTGCTAGATAGGGATCAGAATTAAATTCCAACACAAGGAGGAGTTGACCATGATGAGCCGGATCTTTGGGAGCCACCCTCTATTCTTCATCGGAGGGGCCTTTGGATTTTCCCAACAGGTTGAATGCCGGACAGCAGATAAGAAGACATGCAACGATTGGCACCTCTTCCTCAACACCATGCCAATAGATGGATTCAAGATGCGTCCAAACGTGCTTCGGAGTGCCACCTTCAGAGTACCACGGTGACTTGGCCTAGACCTTCAGCTAGTGGTGGACACTACCCTGGCTATCTACAACCCTCATCGATGCTATCTCCAAGTTGGGCTACCTCGAACCAACGCTCCTACACTTGCTCACTACCCTCCCCTTCAAGCTAGGAAGATAGGGAGCGAGGAAGATGAAAGAGCAGTTCGGAACGCGCTGACCATGTGGGAGATCAGCAAGGTGCATCCGTGGCAGGAGGAAATGGAAGAAGATGACGAACGTTACCGGGCTTACGTGAAAGAATTGCAGAAAATCCGGCCTCAAGCAGACAAGAAAATGAATGTACTTTGATTTTTTACTTCTTGATGTAATGAGAAGAGTGGAATTTGGTGATTTGATATATAATGTAGCTCAATTGAATAATGAAAATGAAAGCTTCTTGCTGTTTGAAAAGATTTTAATTTGATCCTGTTATTGAGTAAACTGGTTCTGGGAAACAGAGCTTCTATGTGGAATAACGAACTTACACCAGTCCGTCACAGGAGAATAACGGACTAGACATCATCTGTCATAAGAATAACTCAGGAAAACCAACCATTTTATTACATTCTGGAAACATTAACGGACTAGACATGATTTTTCAAGAGTATAATGAAACCTTGGAGTGCGTTAAATGATCATTTTTTTGAGAACTAAGCCTTAGGCTCCTGAGGAGTATAACGGGGTGGAGTTGGTCCGTTAAATAACATATGACGGTCCAGTGTAGGTGCGTTATATAGCCAGAAATTGAGTCTTGGAACCTGCATTCTGCACACACTTAAACAAGGAAACAAGTTAGATCCGTTCTTAGACTCAACCCCTTGCCTTGAGCAAGTTAGAATTTGACCATTCTTGATATTTGGTCAAGGCTCCCGAAGAGTTGGCGTGCCTTTCCCCTCTCACGTCATCTCTCCCGTAAAGTCGGCGTGCCTCGCCTCTCCCGTGTGTCTCACCCATAAGTCATCGCCTCTCTCCTCTCCCCTGTCTCCCCACGGTCCGAGAATTTACATTTTCATACATTCATGCATAACATAAAAAAGGAAAAGAGAGAGAGAGAGAGAGAGAGAGAGAGAGAGACAAAAGAAAAGAAAAAAAAACAAACTAGGTCACTATCATATCACATCATGTACAAGTGTCGGGGTACAAAAGTAAAATCAGGACACCCCCTCTGGCCTGTCGCTGTCACCTCCTCCCTCCTGCCTCTTCGATGGCGGCCCCATCGCACAGGTCGCACCCTCCTCCCTCTCTCATCGTCGGCGTCGGTCCTCCTCCTCATTCCTCTGCCGCTGAGAGGAAGTCGCAAGGAAACGCCCAACTGAGCCATGAGTAGCTTGACTCCCGCTCGGGGCCGCACGGCTATCGCTCATCCCGCTGCGGGAACGGCTCATCTCCTTGTATAACCGCAACTCACCATGCAGCTCGAACGCCTCCTGTGGGTACCGCTCCAGCTCTGAGGCCGCAGCTCAGAGTCGCTCCACCTCTGCCCGAAGGACTGCCATCTCCATTGAGTCCGACGGTCCGGCCTGTGCTAGTCGGTGCCAAAGGCGGGCTGCCTCCTCCTGCGCCTCAACCTAGCCTCGCTTCGCCGACTCCCTCGAGTGAACGCTCTGCTCTAGCTTGACACGTAGGCACTCCGCCTCCTCCCTCGAGTGGAGGCTCTGCTCCAGCTCACCCCGTAGGTGGGTCACCTCCTCTCTCAGGCTGTAGCTCTGCGCTAGCTCCTCCCACAAACGGGCGGCCTCGTCCTGCGCCAGTACGAGCTCCTCTCGCAACTGGTCACCCTCAGTGATGGCAGCAGTCAGCTCCATCACCTGCACGCATGCATTCACCATTAATCAACTACATTTTATTATAAAAGCATAATTCACAAGGGAAAGTGTAGGACGTACCCGCTCGACAAGCGTTGCCTCTGTCGCCTTGGCCTGCTCCACCATTTGCTGGAACTCTACCTCCCGCTCTGCTCGGTCGGTGGGAGTCTGGGCTGTAGAGGTAGATGGAGCGTCGGCCCCCTATCTCTGGGCCTCCTCCCCCTGCTGCAATCAAAACCCCAGGTCAGTCATGTCTCAGCATAATAGCAATGCATCAGTCAAGAAAACTCACCAAAAGGGGCTAAGACCTATCGGGCCTCGTCACGCTCCCTGATCATCGCCGTAAGGAGCCCCGTCAGCTTTGCAAGACATCCCTCAGGGTTGGTCTGCATTTATAAGTCCAAGTGTCAGCATATCATTAAGTAGAAATCATAAGCATAACTGAAGGGGTTTAGGTCTAAGAGTCATACCAGTCGGTGGGCACCCCGGAACACCTGGTCCCGGTAGTGTCGCACATATGCGGTGTAGTACACCGCGTCGCTCTCAGCCCGGGCGGTCACCACCCGCCCGAGGGCTGTCCAGTCGGTGACCTGCATGGCGTTCCTCGATGTCCAATCAAACGCCATGGACAGGCCCCACATCATCCTCAAAGCTCGCTCCCCTGCCCTCTCTGGCGCTGGGAACTCCACCGTGGGCTGGTGAACCCCGATGGTCCTCATCACCAATCTGAAATGTAGTGGCTCCACCACATTCATCTCTTGTCTTCTAATCCCTATAATTTGCAGTTTATGTTTTATCATAGCAAATATCGTTATGAAAATCTCAATAGCAAGTCACTTCAACAAAGTGACAGACCCGCTCCACTGAGTCTTATAACTAAAGACTCAATCTTATTGATAACAATAAAACACAAGATCACCGGGGCATACCCTTGATTTTGCAATGAAACGAGGAAAGGTAGAATGGTATGCTGCGCTACTTTCCATCATCATGAGGCAAAGGCGCCCAGGTGATCCAGAGTGAAAGAGAGGAGGAACAAGAACAAGCATAGTCCACCAGTCTATCTCCCGTTTGTTGGAACAAGTCAAGCCCCATGAGAGGCTTGCAAGAGGAGAGAGAAAGTTGGTTTCCACGACCAATTCTCCTCTGTACGCCTCGTGGGTGGATGTTTGCGGCTATCACTTTACACTATAAAAGGAGAACTCATGCATGCAAGAAAAGAACAACGAAGGTGACAAGAAAGAAGTCCCTTTGTAGAGACCCAAGATCCGAGTACCGGAAAGGAACCGGCGCGACTCGAGGCTCGACCCGCCACCCACGAGTCCGAAGACTCGGAAGGGTTAAAGTATAGGTGTGGTGTACATAGAAATAGGAAATAAAGCCGGACAACAGATATAATAAAAGAAATAAACGACTAACTACAACAGAGTCCAGTCCAACAAAAGTACAGTCTAAAGCAGTAAAACGTACCACATGCCAAGTGAACACACGGCCCGACAAGGTGACAACTAAGGACCTCCATTCAGTACCCTCAAACCTCGAGGAAGAACCATCGCACTTAAAACCAGGGGTGAGCCTCCTATCACTGGCTCAGTAGGGGTCCCACGGAACCCCAACCGAAAACAAAGGTGGCACAGAAAGTAGCAACTACGATAAGAACAACAGTAACAGCAGGAACAGTAAACTCAGTGGCCGGTAAAACCTCGGCTCTACAGCTACTCCTACTGTATCGGAACAGAACCGAACACCCCGATCCCACGGTCAGGAAACAACCAGACACGAATCACCAGACTACGACCCTCCTAGTCACGCTACCAGGGAAACGACACGACGTCTCTGTCGTGGAGGCATGTCCTCATAGACAAGGGCCCACACTGAAACCATGCGGTCTGAAAATACCGTCACGACCTCGCCGTCATGAACTCTACACCGTCTAGGGAGAAGCCTCGGTGACGCTCACCAAAAACCCTAGACCTCGGCTTCGAGAAAACACCCGAAAACTACGCACAAGACCTCATCTCACAGACGAGGGACAGAACCTCGGGTCACGATAAACTCACGTCACATGACAGGAGTACCGCCCACCAGAAGAATAGACCAGATGCGTCCCCTGACGTCTGACACCGTGCCCCCGTGTCTAGCTACGATGCCCCAGGCGGAGACAAAGACACTAATGTAACTAGTATCACAAACAAGGACTAGCTGAGGTCGCGCTCATCAGCGCGGGCCTGACGCCCTCAGCCCTGTGTGCGCACTCAGGCCATACGCCCTAGGCCTATCCTCTAGCTGGTTATTCCCCCTAAGCCTGGACTCGGCTGTACGTGGGGGCCCTACGGTAACCAACCTAACAACCGTCTCTCTTGGGGTCAGCCGCTCCACCACTCCCGGGTGGATCTACACAAGCGTGTCGTAAGAATGCTACGACTAGTAGGGGCTCACAGAATGTGGACCTGGCCACTTCTTCGGGGTCGGTAGGTAGAGCCCCATACCGACTAGAGACTCCTGCCATGTTACAGGTGAAAACTCCCCAATTCCTGTTTCTTTTCGCCATCCTCCTTGACGGCTTATTTGGGAACACCAGTCTATCGAAAACTGACCGTCGGGGCGGCACTTCCTCCCGCACAGGGGACTGGCGTCGTTCCTCTGACCAGTTCCTTGATTCTGCGCTAGGCACAGGTTGGATTTCTTCTCCTTCTCGAAAGGCGGAGGCCACTGCCCCTAGCAGTCTCTGACGACCCATAGGGGTGATACCCGAGCCCCGGAGGTAGTTTCCCATGGCTTGCTCGATCCCTTCCCACTCCTACTAGGGGAGAGCAGCCGGTGGTTGCGTGTCGATGGCGACAGCAGGATGAGTGTAAGTTGTAAATGCTGAGCAAGCAGCCTGGCGTCGATGCCTGCGGCACTGGCGGCGGGCATTTTCGGGCAGTGCTGGTGCAGCAACTACCAATTGGTGGGTCGTGGCCGTCACCTCGACCCTTTCATCTCTTCGGCCCTTTCTGTGGAGGGTGTAGCTAGGCCCCGCCTGGACAGGTGTAGTGGGCTGGGTTTTCTTGGGAACCCAAATTTACTTCAGTTTGGCCGGCTTGTGAGCCGGTGTGTCCTTCGGTGCTGTGGTCGGAACGGCGGGCGCCATATTTTCCTTCATCTTTTCCAGTCCCTTGAAGGAGTTGCGGGTTGGAATAGCCGGCATGATGCGGTTCGGGACCATTTCGGACCTCTGTCCATTCAAATGCACTCGGATGGTCCCGACAGTCATAGACTTGTCAATGCTGGAGATTCGGCACCCCGTGGCAGTGCCAGCGTTATTCCTTCGAAGCCTCCTCTGATGGGATGCCGACCCCTGGTGCGATGAACTGGCAGCCTGGTGCACATGGTGCATGCTGCAGCTCAACATCCTTGCCGGAACGCTGTTGCTGTTCTTGGCCACAGCTCGGCCGGTAGCAGCTTCAGTGGCTCCCGGGATGGGAGCGTTGTGCTCGGGCTCGTCGGACGCTTCTACGTCCAGGATGTTGGCAAAGGCTATCCCAAGGAAGTTGGGGAAGCCCACAACCGGAGGGAAGCTCCCGAAGCAGAGCGGGATGGCGAGGTAGCCTTCTCGGACGTGGCTCTCCACGACTTGCGGGCCAAAGGAGACCACCATTCTCAGGGTTGAAATGTGATTTTCTCTGCATTTGCAAAGACGAAACAATTAGCATTACAAGAAGGGGGCCGCAGGGTCCCTAATTTCGGCAAAGAGATGAAGGGTGGATCAAAGTTCCACCGGGCGTGCTAGACTTGTGGACGCACTTTTCGATCGACATGTTATCGTCGTTTCATTTGTTGGTTTTTATTGAGACGGGTTTATTCAGTTTATTAAGTGCGTGGATGTGTCAGTCACCGAAGTGACGATTTATTCGAATTTCATGGAACCCATGGTGCGCTCGATCTGATTTCATCAGGTGATTGTGTAGTTTGGGTCGGGACCAAATCCCATCGCGCCATAAAGGTCACGACATCATTTATATCCCCTATACAAGGGAACACCATTGATTAATTGCCAAAATTAGGGGCCCTATGGCCAAAAGAATTAATGCTAATTGCAAAGGAAAGAGGCAGGAATGAATCACACAAGAGCCTGTGCCGAGACACGGGCAACCGGGCATGAGAGAAGAAAAGTTGGGGGTAAGCCTTGCATGGGGATAGAAGCTTTTAGGGCTCGACTCCCTCTCGTGACAACCCTTCGGGAGACTCGGTCTGTTGCGCCAGGGCTTTGTGTCCATCATCGAACCCTCATCCTTCCTAGGCACGTATACGACCAGGCTCATAACGTCCCGCG
Organism: Amorphophallus titanum; assembly: GCA_024336825.1. NCBI lineage: Eukaryota > Viridiplantae > Streptophyta > Magnoliopsida > Alismatales > Araceae > Amorphophallus > Amorphophallus titanum. Next base: position 20,929 of record JANBPO010002925.1, on the reverse strand, counting down.
GGGAAACTGTACTGCCACTCTTGCCATGCCTAGTTTATTTCGATTTTCATAGAGCAATTGACATCGGAGCTCTTGATAGAAGGAGTGATGGCTTTTACCTTGATTGATGCTCTTTGCTTTTGACTTGATTTTCTTTTCTTGTATTTCTTTCTTCTTTTGTGGAATCAGGTCATAATGGACTGCCCCTCTTTGAGATCTCCTCTCGTTAGAGTGTCTAGATTGGCCATCTCTCCCTTATTCACTCCTTACACCTACGCTTGGCCGAAGAGAGAAGAGCATGGACCTTCACTTCCCCTAGGCATGGCCAAAGGAGAGACAATATTGCTTAGGGAAAATAAACCGACCAGAGTTGTCATGAAGTGTGTGATTGTCATGCTCGGGGTCCTCCTTCGTGGAGAAACGGAGAGACACCTTACTGTCGGGGTGGCACTGGTTTGACTCTAAGGGAAAAATGTTTAAGGTACAACCCATTCCAAGCGTGAGACAGCTCCTCACCTTCTGCATTGACTAGGCGGTATGCATTACCTGCATAAGCCTCTTTAATGATAAAGGACCCTTCCTAGTTAGGTTGTAATTTAGATCTAGGACCTGCAGACCTAATGAATTTGTGTTTCAAAACTATATCTCTTATTTGAAATTTATTCTCAATTACCTTCTTTTGAAAATAACGTGAAATTCTCTTTTGATAAGCAGACACGTGATCGGCCGCGTTCAGCCTCTTCTCATCCAAGAGTTCCAGTTGGACGAGCAACGCCTATTGACGTTCATCGAGATTTAGTTCCTTATCGAGCTGGACCCTTAGGGAAGGGATCAAGATCTCGTATGGGAGCACTGCCTCTATCGCGTAAGTGAGAGCATAGGGAGTTTGCCCTGTAGGAGTACAGACGGAGGTGCGGCAAGCCCATAGAGCTTCCACTAATCTTTCAGACCAATCAGAGAATTTATGAGATTCACATGTTTTCTTTATGATTTTGAGAAAGGTTTTATTAGTGGCTTTGGCTTGGCCATTACCTTGAGGATAATATGGTGATGAATGATGCAATGTAATATTGAACTTCTTCAGAGGTCCTGGAGCTCATGCGAGACCAACTGGGGTCCGTTGTCGGTGACGATGCTACTCGGCACTCCGAACTGTGAAATTATGTTCTTCATGATGAAGCAGCACACCGTGGTAGCTTTGATCTCCGCATATGCTTCAGCTTCAGCCCACTTGGTGAAGTACTCAGCGACAGTAAGGATGAAAGATTTCTGTTTAGTGTGAGAATTGGGATCACCAAGCAGGCCAACAACGTCGAAAGCCCACATGGAGAATGGCCAAGCAGCAGAGAGAGGGTGAAGATATGAAGTAGGAGCATGGATTTTGTCAGTGTGGAGTTGGCACTTAAGACACCTCCGGATATAGAGGGAGCAATCTTCCTCTAGAGTGGGGCAATAATAACCCTACCTAAGGATTTTCTTCGCTAGAGCCTGGCTGTTGATGTGACCTCTACACTCACTCGAATGGGCTACCTTGACCACTTTCCATTAATGAAAGTAAAGGTTGGTTAAAATTATTGTGCAATTACATCTTATGTGTGATCTTCTTACGCTCTAATTATTCCTGCTTGCAAGAGGCTTACTATGCCGGCTGTTCACGTTTCCCGAATTCATCTTCCGATGTATTAAAAGCTCGGGGTGTGACACCCTTCTTGGAGTCCGAAACGTTGCGTTGATTCTTCTTAGGCCCGCTTGGGACCTATGAATAGCTTATGTGCTTGCGTTCCACATTTCCTGCATTTAGGGCTTTTTCTCCCTTCATCGCTTCTGTGGTTTCACAACGGGATTCATGCGCTAGGTGGACAACCAAAGGGAGCGAGAGATAGCAGGAGCTTTTACAGAGTTAGCGGAGATCACCGCAGAGGCGATCCGCTAGCTTCCTCCTCCCGCCAGTTCATCTGATTCCAGCATTCCTTCTTCTCCTTCTCGATCCTCCATGCTAGAGCACCACGACAAAGCCGAAGTTCAAGAAATTGAGCAAGGGGTAGGAGGTTCAGAACTTGTGCCTAGCCACCATCTTTGCAGCGAATTGACTGAACCTGAGGTGAAGGAGCTTGAGATTCGCTTTTAGCTTCCTTTGCAGTATTTCTTTTCCCATGTAAAACCCCACGAGTCAAGTCTGGACACCCGCTCGGGCCTTTTTTGTACCTATCTCTTGGTCTGGAAGAGTGACTTCCATCTCCCTCTCCCCCTCTTTATGGCCAACCTATTGACTTTTTACCAGCTGGCTCCTGTCCAACTGGTCTCCAATTCTTATACATTCATCTTTTCCTTCATAGTCCTTTGCCGCTTATGCGGCCTCACCGCGTCCCTCGACCTCTTCCATGCCTTCTTTTAATTGAAAGAGCATGCTCATGCTGGGAAGGGCTTCTATTATCTTCAGGCCAAAAGGGGGATGAACTGTGTTACTCTTTCCCCTCAGGACTCTTCACATAAAGGGTGGAAGACCCAATATTTTTGGGTGGGATCCAACAAGGGTATCAGTTGGAATTTGCCCATTCTGCCGAATTACCACCTTGTGTTCCCTGTGAAGCACCCGGTGATTTCATTGGAGACTGAGGAGGGGATCAAGATTCTTTAGGGTCAAAGGCGGTCGACCGTTGAGCTCATGTCCCCAACCAATTTCCATCGTTACGGCTGCTTCGAGTTATCACCCGAAGGTAAAGATTTTGGACACTTGACCTTGCACATTATTCGGCTGGCATTTTATTGATAGTTTGCCCTTAGTCGACAGAGCCTGTCCGTGATGCTGGCGAGGATCACCAAACACCTGTGGAGGTCAACAATCAGGCGAAGGTGGTGGTTCAAGACATTCCTTTGATTCCCGAGGGCCCCTCCTCTGTCCGGGATAAAGGCAAGAAGGTCCTTCTCGAGGGAGAACCGGAGCGATGGGGGTCTAAGCGTAAAGACCCCGGGGAGTGATTGATGTTGGCTTCGATGAAGGCCCTGATTGCTCAGAAGAGCAGGCGGAAGAAGACAAAGGTTCCTCGCCCGACTAAGGAGTCTCCCCCTGCGGGCATCCATTGCTTGGCATCTTCAGTCCCCTTACCAGATGCGTTAGTCTCGGTGGAAGGGGTCCCCTCTAAGCCTACCAAAGCGCACGGGGAGGATGAGGCCGGTTCAAGGATCCCGACTGAGCCCGTCGGGGTGCATAGGGAGGAAGAGGTTGGTCCAGAGATCTCGACCGAGCCAAGCGTTGTAGTCCCGAGTCTAGGGGCGTCTGAGGGGGACATCCCAACATCGACTCCCCCAAGGGGGGGTCCCATTTGGCAACATGGACGATTCACCGTCCAGGCCTCCCTATATAATCATTGTCAAGCTTTGGCACCTCCGTCTATTCGGGACGAATTCCGACGTTGTTCCGCTTCCATGCTCCTTGAAAAGGTCATGGAGGGGGGGTTGTTTGTGACTCCTCTAGGGGTCGAGATAGCAGATTACTTGGCAAGAGTAGAAAGTGACGAGGTGGCCCACGCCCGGGCTCGCACTGAGTCTGACCGAAAGGTGGGGCAGTTGTCCTCTGAGCTTGAGGTCCTTCGACGGAAAGTAGCCTCACTCCGATCACAGGATCGAATGAGCCAGGAGAAAGTACGATCACTATCCGAGCAATTGTCCTAGGCTCAATACATGGCCAAGCTGAAGAGCAGGCTCCTGGAGGAGGAGCATCAGGCTCACGCGGTGAGCTCGGGATGGTGGATGGTCGAGTGGGAAGAGCTTGGGGGCCTACTTTTGGAGGCAGAGCAAGCGAGGAAGGACGCCAAAGTGAAACTGGCTGAGGTCGAGGTAGAGGTGGCGATCTACAGGTGCTGACTGTAATGGCCGAGGCGAGGGCGATCGAGCAATATCAGGGCTCAGAAGAATATCACAAAGCCTTAAAGAAGACCGCCTTCGCCTATTATGAGCTAGGTTACCGGCATGGGCTGCGAAAGGGTTTCACTCAGGGCTTCAGGCGGGTAGTAAATCAGGCACAGGGACAAGTTCTCGACGAGCTTATCTTTAACCCCGAACAACTCTATGACTCAGGCGAAGAAGACTCGACCTCTCCTTCTTCTTCGGCGTCGAGTGGTGGAGGGGCTAGCGAGGACACTTCTGTGCCCGTGGAAGGGGGGTCGCCAACTTCGGCTACTTCGGGAGAGCGCATGGTCGAGGCAGTTCCTACACAGGTGGGGTCAGTGCCTGGGTTGGCAATCACCGAGGAAGCCAGGGGCGTGTTGCCCTTCACTGCCGAGACGATGCCGGGCGTCGGGGGTCTTCTGACCGTCGAGCCTCAAGGAGGGCCGCATACCTCCCATCCTTCTCCTATCTCCATAGATTAGATTTTACTTGTACTTTCTCTGTGGCCCCTTCTTTCTTTTATTTTTATAAGGCCATCCAGAACCTTTCTATGTAATTCATTTCTTTCTATATAGTGCCAGTGGTGTTCAGAGCATACTTAATGCTTCTTACCATCTTTGACCGAGTATGATTTACCATATCCGTGGACGTCAGCAAATCGAAAATCTCGTACGATTTTCCTGCCAAAAAATCAGGTCACGCTCTAATCAGTTGATTCACGGGTGCTGATCTGGCCCCTCTTCGTCTTTCGATGCTTTGAATGACCTGTCTTTTTGCGTATCCTCGTTGACGGATTCTGAAGGGTCTTGTGGGGAAGGCGGCATAGTTGCTCTTAGGGGAGATCACCTGCCTTGGAATTCCTTTTGTGCTTTCTCGACGGGAGTTTTAATTGCGGCAGAATGCCTTCCCCTTCAACCTATAAAAGGCTCTGAAGGGTGTCTCCTCTTTTTCACGCTGCCTAAGGGTCTTCGTTGTTTCTCCCACATCTCCTTCTTTGTTACCTTTCTCCAGTGAAGCATGGAGGCCGACAATGAAGATGAAGGCCTTTACGACTGCTGGGGCATTTGGGCTACTTCGGTGTAGAAGAGTGGAAGACGACTTGGTGGATGACGTGGAAGAATAGAAGACGCGTGATGGGGTGTTTTTCTATGACTTTCGGGCTGCCGCCCACACGGGGGAGAGGGGAGAGGGGATAATGCACGAGAGGATGGTTAGAGAGAGGACCTCTTGATTATCCATCTCGCTCTCTTATCTGCCTCTCCTCAACCCCTCCCACTCCCTATACTCCAAGGGAGTGTTCTTTCTTTCTCCTTCTTCTGTTCTTCTCTTTTTTTTCTCTCTTGCGTCTCTTATTCTCTCTCTCTCTTCTCATAATCTCTCTCCCTCTCTCTAACTCTCACACCCCTACTCTCTCTCTCTTTCTCTATACAACACACCCACAGTTTTCAATTTTTTTATTTTACATTTATTTAAAACCCCACCTCCCTCTCTCTCTACATCTCTCCTTATTCCTCTCTCTTATCTCTCTGCCTCTCTCTAAAGAATCCCTCCCTCCCAGCGACGTCTTCATCGAGATTGGGCGCCATTCAAAGGCTCAAGAATATAGACGTCGACATCTTCGGCTCACCAGCTACATCCCCTCCTCCTTAGTTCTTTAATTTTCAGTTTTAGTTAGATTTTATTTCGAGCATTATACTTGTTATTTTTGTGAACTTCTATGCATTGTAATCTTCTATTTTTGAGTATTAAGAAATAGTTAGTGTCGTTGTCCCTCTAATTTTTTAGCGCTTTCTCTCTCTCTCTCTCTCTCCCCCCTATGGGCACACACATGCCTTCATGAATTCTCTACTTCATGTCTGTGAGGAAGCTGGGAAGGTCATGAAGGAATTAAAATAAATTCACATAGAAACCCAGGAAAAGACCACACACATGCTGACACATGCTTATGACATCCGCAAAAAGTAGAATTCCTTGTCTAGGACGTATGCTACCCTCATTGATACAACCAGAAGAATCAAACAAGAAGTCACTGCTACCACGGACAGAACATTGCAAACTATCACTGCAACCACAACAAGACTCCTGGATGTGACCACAAGGTTTGAAAAAGTTGTTTCAAACATCAGGGTAAAGAAAATTGATGACTCCATCCGTATGCATGGAAAAGTTCAAGAACTTGTCACTCTATCCACCAACACTGACAAGGCAGTTCGTGCGAATTCACCCAAGGCAGCTCAGACCTCCACCACTGTTGCAGAGAATATGGATGTTGTTTACAACAAATTAGATATGGTGGGGGATGAGATTATTGAGATGATTAGACTACACAAGGTTTAGTTTCTTGATAATCTTGAAGACACCGGAGATGCCTTCTACACACGTACCACTGAGGCCACCTCATCTAATGTAAATGTCATGGGTTCTAAACAGAAGGCACAAACTGAACACATCTGTGAGATGCTCCATCAGTGGCTCCTGGGCATAAATGACAATGTCAAAGAACTCCGAAGGTTTGTCCAATAAAGAGATGCACTGCTTACTCAGAAAGTGGATGCCCTAGTTGCCACCGTTCTCCACCTACAGCAACAAATTCAAGGCATTAGCTCTAGCTCCATGCCTCCTCCTCGACAACCCCCACATTGCTGATGCCAAAGGGGGAGAAGACTGCATCCTATGGAGAATGTTGAAAACTGCGTCATATACTTCAAAGGGCATGTAGTTAGTTCCATGTGCATGTCTGTTGCGTTGGCTAATGCATGTATGAAATATTTTGTGGTTGTGATGTGTTTAATGAACTCTTAACTATGTATGAACTATTTTGTTGTGAATGAAATGAAAAGTTTGAGATTGCAACTAACTTTTGTTGTGAATGAGATGCTTTTTGTGTGAATGCCCTTGAATGTTGTATGGATACTTGTACTTAATGAATCATGGTTGTCATCATCAAAAAGGGGGAGAATGTTGAGTCTCCTAGTTTTGATGATTACAAACCATAATTTATTATCAAATCTTCGTGGTTGACTAACATATTCTACTTAACTTCTGGGTTGGTCAAATACAGGAGAAGTACAGTTAAAGTGTCGACCTGTAATATGGAAAGTGTTGACACACCATGAAGATAGCGTCGTTCAGCTCCTCGGTTTGAGCTTTGGCAAAGGCAGAGTGTCGACACTTCAGCCAATGTGTCGACACGATAAGAAGGAATCCCAGTTTGGACCGTCCTTGACTAGTCTCTAGAATGACCAAAGTGTCGACACCCTGGGTGGAAACTGTCGACACATCAGTCTCGTCAGAAGGATCTTTCTCGCACCACAGTCTTTGGATTGACCGAAGTGTCGACACCCTGGGTTAAATCTGTCGACACTTCATGTTGGGGATGCGAGGAATGAGCAGTAAACGGATCCAGAGGGGGGTGAATGGATCTATTGACAATTTTTTAAAATTTGTTCCTATCCGATAGAGAAAAACCCACAATGCAATAGAACGAAAGATCAAGCAGCCAATATATGTGCATGTTATCGCCTTTGACTGAGTAGGATTTACCGTATCTGAAGTTGCCAGACAGTCAGAGATCTCGTATGATTCATAGCCAGAAAATCAAGCTTGCGTGTCGATCGAGCGCAGGGCTGGCGTCTTTTCTTCCTTCTACGCTTTAAATGACTTGTCATTTTTTGTGTATTCCCACGAGGATTTGTAGAGGAGGTAGCCTAACTGCTTCTGGGGACGTACATTTGCCTCTTGAGTCTTTTCGAGGGGAGATTCAATTAAGGCAAAGGTCTCCCCCTTTGGCCTATAAAATGTCCCGAAGGGCATCTCTCCCTCTTCACGCCGCTTAAGGCTTCCCTTGCAATCTCTGGCTTCCTCCTCCCATTCCTGAGAAGCGGCTATCTTCTTCCTCTTTGATCATCTTCAGGCGAAGCATGGAGGACGATTATGAAGAAGACGAGTATGGCGGTAGTTGGGGCATTCATGCTACTTCGGTGTAGAAGAACAGTCGATGATGGGTGGTCGGCATACAAGAAGGGTCGATGCATGGTGACGAGCTCCCTTCTGACCTCCGGGCTGCCATCCCTCTGGGGAGAGGGGAGGGAAGGAGTCATTGATCCTCCTTTCTTTTATCCCCGCTCCCCCTTTCCCACTCCCTTCTAGGGAGTGGTTATACTTTCTCTCTCTTCTGTTCTTCCACCATCTTCTTTCACTCTTTGGAGGATGCTGACTCTTTTTCTTCTTGTCTCTTCATGCCAACGCCATCAATTCTTGATGGCTTCATTATGGTCCAACATCCAAAGAGTAGATAGAGGAGGCCTTCTCTTGTTTTCTGCTAAGTTGGTACCCGGGAATTCCTCTCCCCTTCTCTTTTCTCTAATACAATATCTTCCAAACTTCCCAAGCAGACAAAGTCAGTCGTCCCATTATCTGAGCCAGTTTCCACACGGGATGGAGTCAGTGGCTCAACTTGGGGGCTACCGACCTTATCCGCATCAAGTGATCAGTTCGTGATGTACCAATTTTTTACTTTCTTGCATATTGTACTGGCTATGGCCTACTTGATGTAAAAAAGATGTTTTATGCAATAAAAATGAGAGATATTATCACAATTTGTCTTTTACATGTTATGGAAGAAGCTTAAAAATAGAATTTTCACAATGTTATTGCATTCCAAGTCCGAGGAATCGGCATCCTTTCCATGGTAGATAACTGGTACGCTCTGTTTCTGAGCATCTCGACCACTCGGTAGGGGCCTTCCCAGTTAGGGGCCAGCTTCCCTACCGCCTCCAGTGGTCGAGAGGCTTCAGCTTTCCTTATAATGAAATCTCCCTATTGAAATTGTCTGTCTCAGACTTTGGCATTGTAATAACGAGTCATGCGCCGCTGGTACTCCGTGGCTCGGATCCTCGCGACCTCGCGTACGTCATCTGCCAGGTCCAAGTTCTCTGACAATTTTTGCTCCTTCAGCTCGGGTGAGATGTTAATAACTCAGAGGGAAGGGTTGTCAATCTCGAAGGGAATCACGACTTCTGTGCCATACACCAGTTGGAAAGGGGTCTCGCCGGTAGCAACTCTCAGAGTAGTTTGTTATGACCACAGTACGCTAGGTAGTTCCTCGAGCCAGTTACCCTGGCCTTCCCGAGTCTAGTCTTAATGCCTTTGAGGATGGTCTTGTTGGCATTTTCAACCAGCCCGTTGGCCTGGGGGTGGGCTACCTGGCAGGGCACCTCTATTTTAAGTCTCATTTTTTTCTTTTTTTTTTGAATCAAAGGGTAAGAGAATGACGATGGGTCGATATGCGATGCTCGACTGTGGATGATAGCATATGACTGTTGGTTAGGGCACGGGGCCTTGCATCGATGGAAAGGTTTTATTCGTTGGCAAGGGGTTAATGCCAGCGCAAAGGAAGAACTTTCGCTGATTCGGATGTAAGGCCCGTAATGGCGATGTTGTGTGATTTCGACTAGGGCATGAAGCCTCGTGCCGAGAAAAGAGTTTATTCATTAGCAAGAAGGTAATGCCAACGCAAAGGAAGGATTTCTGCACTGATTCAGACGTAGCGTCTGTAATGACGACTTGTGTAAATGTCGGCTAGGGCACGAGGCCTTGCACCGAGGAAGAGTGTATTCATTGGCAAGAAAGTGATGCCAAAGCAAGAAAAGATTTATGCACCGATTCAGATGGAAGGTCCGTAATAGAGATATTGTATAAAAGTCGGCTAGGGCACGAAGCCTTGCACCAAAGAAGAGTGTATTCATTGGCAAGAAAGCAATGCCAAAGTAAGAAAAGATTTATGCACCGATTTTGACGTAAGGTCCATAATGGCGATATTGTATAAAAGTTAGCTGGGGCACGAGGCCTTGCACTGAAGAAGAGTGTATTCATTGGAAAGAAAGTAACACCAAAGTAAGAAAAGATTTATGCGCGGATTCAGACGTAAGGTCCGTAATGGTGATATTGTATAAAAGTTGGCTAGGGCACGAAGCCTTGCACTGAGAAGGTGATTTATTCGTTAGTAAGAAGGTAATACTAATGCAAGGAAGAATTTCTACCAATTTGGACGTAAGGCCCGTAATGGCGATATTGTTTAAAGTTGGCTGGGACACGAGACCTTGCACGGAAGAAGAGTGTATTCATTGGTAAGAAAGTAATGCCAAAGTAAGAAAAGATTTACGCGTCGATTCAGACGTAAGGTCCGTAATGGCACTATTGTATAAAAGTTGGCTGGGGCACGGGGCCTTGCATCGAAGAATAGTGTATTCATTGGCAAGAAAGCAATGCCAAAGTAATAAAAGATTTATGCGCCAATTCAGATGTAAGGTCCGTAACGGTGATAATGTGTAAATGCCAGCTAGGGCACGAAGCCTTGCACTGAGAAAGGAGTTTATTCATTAGCGAGAAGGTAATGCTAATGCAAAGAAGGAGTTTCTTCACTGATTCGAACATAAGGCCCACAATGACGATGATGTATGAAAGTCGACTGGCGCACGAAACCTTGCACCGATAGAAAGGGATTTATTCGTTAGCAAGGAGGTAATGCTAATGCAAAGGAAGAATTTCTATGTCGATTCGGACGTATGGCCTGTAACGGTCATAATATGCAGAGTGGCAACCTAATGGGACTACGCGAGGCTCTTAAGGGACCCTGGGATTAGTGTATGCCAGGGATGTTTCTAGAATTATGAGCCAATGGCCCTAGAATCGATCTGAGCTAACTGGATATTTTAGAGAGCTCGGCTAGGGTGCCACTAGGCCAAGGTGAATTTCGGTCATTCTGCGAATGTCGGCGTGTCACGCCCCGAATCGATAGCAGCGAGAAGTAGTGCTCGGAACATACAATGAAACAGTCATGATAGCAAGAGCAAAATAAATAACCACAAATAACACATGGAGGCCACATTAATTTGACAGGAGATGTCACCATCAGTCAAGTTCTTTGCCTATCTACGTAATAAGCTCTGGCCTCATACGCCGTGGTGGCTATTTTACTAGATCCACTTCGAGACTTATAGCCAGTTCATGTTGTGAAACTACGGGACTAAGACCTGGCATTTCCTTGTAGCTCCAGGTAAAGCAGTCCCAAAATTCTTGTAGCAGCTAGATGTATAGCTTCTGCTCTTCTGAGGAGAGTTGGGCATTGAGGAAAGTTGGCCTAGGATCATCCTCACTTCCCAAATTGACTTCTATTAGCTCATCGACTATGGCTTGGCCTCCATCTTCAATTTTCGTGGGCACTGACTAGAGGTCAATGAAATCTGGAATATCATCTTCGAGATCAAATACATCAACCGTTTCATTCTATTACCCCCGGGCCTCCACGGGAGTTTCTAATTCAGTCGTTGGTGGCAGTGCAAGTTGTCTTGCCAGTGGACCTTCTGCAGCTTTAGCTTTAGCTGGTGTGTTAGCAGCTTCGAGGGGCTAGCATTTGTTTATTCCTATCTCAGAGGAATAGTATTCTAACTTCGCAATGCATGGGGATGATTCTGCATTCATGCTGCCATGAATCGCCATGTCTTTAGTGGAGGTGGCTTGTTCTTTCCTAGCCATAACTTCAACGATGGGTATTTCCCGATTGGTTTTGACGAAAACCTCTTTGATCGATCTGAGGGGTGTTGATATCACTGTTAAGGGAGATCTGCAGGAGAGGCAATCTCCTCCTTCTTCTGTGACTTTGGCTTCACTGTTGCTTACCGTGTCAAATTTGGCTTATAAATTCATTTCCTCACAATAAAGCTATTCCCAGCATCTACAGGGGGTCATAGTTTCTGGTTCTCAGACTTCTGGCCGAGGTGACTGAGCATAATCAACTTCGGCCAGGTACTCATCATAAGATGCCTCCGATAGACTATCATATGCTGGAAAGAATGTAGAGATGGTGTCCACCTCTTAGTGCTCATTGGAATAGTATTCTTAAAGGGTGAAGCCCAATCCCGAGTGTTGGGAAGCATGCCTTACTTCCTTGTCTAGGCTGGTAGGATACCACAACTTATTGAATGCTTCTTTTTCTTTGCGAGGGTGGCCAGAGGGGCTGTGTTGCTTCATGAACATTCTAGCCACCTTTCCTGTTGTGAATGCTAGCCCTTGAATAGGGACTGGCGGGTTCTCTAGATCTTCAGGGAGGTGATAGTCAGTATCTTCTTGTGCAACATGTTCTTCAGCTGCATAAAATAGGCTGGTGGGGCCTTCAGGCTAGGATACCTCCAGTGTCTTGAGAGGCATGATAGTGGGATGATTGAGGCTGACTATCGACTTGATATGACCCTCCGAGATCTTGATATGGCCATGATGCTTGTCAACCTCGGCTTCATTCACTTCAGGGTAAGTGGAAGGAGGCGTAGTTCTACCCACATCCCCTATGCTAGCAATGTCAGTAACCGCCCTGGGGTTCACATAACCTGGCAGCGGTGGTGGAACCCAATTGTCGCCTGAGGTGTTCTTTGCTACCTTGGAAGGAGTCTTTGCCTTGGAGGTCTTCTAGGGCTGCTCTACATATAGAGAGGAATCAAGCAGATGACATTCGAATACCTCAAATGCATGGAGGCCGGCGAATATCCTTTCTTCCATTCCATCTTGATTGTATTTGAGACATTGGTGCAATGTAGATACATGAAAATTTCTTTCTAGAATAATTAATTCTATCTTTTTACTCAAATTAATTATTCTATTTTACTATGTGACAACTCAATTGACCCGGAGTAATTTATCGATGCTAGCAAATTTGGTTAAGTAGAATAGTACAGTTAACTCACCCTATTCTACTCCTATTCGTTAACGTAAGCGTTTAGGTTGTAAAATAAAAGGCCCATCGATATCAAAGTCCGATTCGGACCCATAGATTACAATGTGGACCTGGCCCCGCCTGGGAAGCCAATAGCCGATCCGTCTATACCCCCGATGCCCCCAACCCTAAACCCTAACGCGATCCTCACATTTCCCCGTTCCCGTGGAAGCTCCTCCACCCCAACCCTCTGCCCTTCGCGAGAACCAGAAGAGCTACGCGAACATGGGGAAGAAGTTCATAGACAAGAGGAACTCCGCCACGTTCCAGCTCCTCGCCCGCGACTCCTCCTCCTGCGACCCCGCCGCCCCCGCGCCCGCCGGAGGCGCCGCCGCCGACCGCGTCTTCGTCCGTGTCGACAACAACTTCCACTACGCCGCCCCCGGCTCCTTCGTCGAAGAAGAAGGACACGACGACCACGGCGGCCATGACCCCGACCTCGGTGACGACGAAGCGGATCCCTACTCCATCTTCGCCGACGCCCCCGAGGACACCGACGACGATGGCGACGGCGGTGGCCCGTCGCTCGCCTTGGGGGCCGGTCCGAGGGCGCGGCACGGCGGATCGGCGCTCCCCGACCACGTGAGGAAGGTGATACTGGAGCTCGGGCTGCCGGATGATGGGTACAACTATCTTGTGCATCTCCGCGAGATCAGGAACTCCGGTGGCGGCTCCAACTACTACCACAACAGCAAGGCGAGGCTCGACGAGGTGCCGCGCGATGTGAGGGCGTATGACGCGTCGAGGCTCAGAATAAGTTCGGAGGTTGGTGATGAGTGCGGCGGGGATTCTATGTATGATGTTGCCGCGAAGACGGTGGGCGTGAAGGTTGAGAAGGTGGTTGACCCTGACGTGGTCAGGCTACTGGACGACAGCGACCTGTCGAGGTTTGGGTCGGACCTGGAGGACCTGGAGGAGGATTTCGTGGTCAGGGCAAACTGTGTAGAGGAAGGGGCAGAAGAGGGCAGTTCGGGTTCCAGGAGCAGAATTGGGAGCGTGATACCACCTTTTATGAGTGTAGCATTCGGTGTTGATGACTCGCTTGAACAGGCATTGGGTTTTGGAACTCGTGTTGAGTCTAGGAAGTGTGGGAGGGAAGATGACGCGGAGTTGAGAGATAACGAGAGTCGAAGACCTCGAAGGCCGCTTGACGAGCAGTTCGATCAGGTAATAATTTAGCCATTTTCTTCATGGATAACGGTGATATTTTTTCTGTAGATAAGTTCCATAATCCATAGCCATTTCGAAATCTCTCAAGTTAGGGTTTCCTATTATCCTTTTTCTAGGAAATACTATTTAATCAATTATTAGTTGGTGGACATTTGATGAATGCTTTTCCATCTGGTGCTATGTGCTTAAACACGTGGGGATGGGGAAATAAGTAACAAGGGTGGTGATTATGTCACTCATGTTTCGGTTGGCACTTCTATTGATTTCTGACAATGCAATGTTTTGGGCATTCTTGGAGCTTCCTAGATGAGGCTTATGGTGAAAAACTTTAACCCGTGTAAGGGCACATTTGGAGCTTCAACTCCCCGAACCATCCCAGCGCCAGCTCATGCTTAAATCTGACAGCCAGGCAGTCCAAAATGAATGTTTCTTCTCTGTAACCCCACATCAGCGGAGCCAAGAACAAGTCAGAGCGGCATTGCTTGCCCTAAACCCGGCCGGCAGCCATGTCCCATTTGGCTGGAGTAAAGCCGGGGGTTCTCACTAATTTGTCTTCTGCAGGCAGCATGGCATCCAGCCCCAATACGGGTTCCCACTCGCGAGCTTCGCCCACCAAGTACATTGGGATGCTTCTAGGGACAACATGTGACAAGCTGCCCCGAGCCTATAGAATTGCATGCTCCATCACTTTCACAACCCACAGCTCTTGCCTCTCCTGAGACCGTGACTGCTTAAGGAAGTGGAGCAAGTGCCTATCCTTCAGGAAATCTCCCCTATAGGTCCCTGTAGTACGGTCGAAGGTGAAGCCCTTCTCAGTCCTGGCAAGCCTCTGAATGTCCATGCTTTCGGTGTCCGAGCCTGAGGACTCGGCCAGTGCCGCCACCTCGACATGATCTCGATCCAAATCCTCAACATTGAGCCATGTGACGACTAGCACTGGAGGTGGAGGGACGCATCCAGCACCAGCAGCAACGGGAGCAGAAGAACCACTCGGGGCAACCATTTATCTGCAAAGTGCAATGAACAAATATCAGAACAAACTATAGACAATGAGAAATTAAAACCATAAAGGGAGGGGAAGGTTCCACTGTAAGCAAAACGGAGGAGAAGAAAGAAGAAAGAAGTAGATTAAGACCCCACTGAACGGGTCTTCCCCGGCACGCCCTGAGGGGCCTTCACCGGTATGACCCCTACGGCCTTCACCAGTACAGTCCTGGGTGCCCCTGCCTGGTACACCCCTTGGCCCTTCACCGGCACACCCATGGTTGCCTTCCCCGGCACACCCTATGGGTCTCCACCGGCACGCCACCACCTGACTTCCCCGGCACAGTCCAAGCGGCCTTCGCCGGCACACCCTGTGGGTCTCCACCGGCACGCCGGCACCTGGCTTCCCCGGCATAGCCCAAGCGGCCTTCGTCGGCATGCCCATGAGGCTCCTCACCAGCACACCCTACAGGTCTCCACCGGCACGCTAGCACTTGGCTTCCCCGGCACAATCCAAACAGCCTTCGCCGGTACGCCCTTGAGGCTCCTCACCGGCACACTCTAGATGCGTTTCCCCGGCACACTATGTATTTCGTTCACCGACACAACATGTGCATTGTTCCACGACATAGCCTCGGTAAATGCCATTAAGTGTCACGCAAGGACAAAACGCATGGGTGAAAATAAAGAGGCTATGATGGATGAAGGTGATGGGAAGTGAAGTCTACGGGGGACCCTACTACAGGCAAAGAGAACAAAACACCGATAATTTTTGATGAAAATTTGACAGAGTTTCCCCTAGGCCAGAGGCGTAAGGGAAAACACGGGTGCGTGTCCACAAGGAGTGACAGCCCCAGTAAAGTACGGTGGGCCCCGCGGGGTGACACCAGAAGTCCTCGGCAGGTTATGTGTGTGTGCCTCTCCCTCTCGCCGGTGCACCCTGTGAGGGAGCCTCCCTGGCACACCCACTGTGGCCTTCGGTGGTACACCCTCAAGCCCTTCCTCGGTACAACCTACAGGTCTTCCTCGACACACTGCCTAAGTCATCTTCCCTAGCACATTTTCGTCCAGATTTGAGATTCCCAAGGCCACGTGTCATCATTTGGATCAGATGACTTTCCACATGTCACAAGCTTCACTTGGCTTCCCATCTTGGATCACGTGCCCTCATTAGAGTTCACGAACATCTCTCCTAGATCTTTTAAATCTTTTAAGAAAAGTCCCTATCAAAATGTCGAACACTTAGTTGGCATGAAATAATTAGTCAATATAAGAATTGCACGGATTTTGTAGGGCGCTGGAAGAAATATGCACATAGTTCGTGTATGCATGAAATAAAAGATGCACACAGACCCTGTATGCCACAAACCTAGTATGCACAGACTTTACATGTAGGAATAAAAACATGCATGGACTTAGAAACGCAAGGAGCAGACCATGCGCGGACTTGAGAATGCAAGGATGCATGGACTTAGAAAGGCACGCATCAAAACTTGCAAGGACTTAGACCCTTCCTTCTAACTCTGCACAGAGATGTTATTCTGTCAGAGATAGAAACTTGCACTGACTTCCTACATGCCTAGTGCAGATATGCACAGACTTCCTTCATGCCTAATGCAGATATGCAATCAAGTGAGAACTGACCACTGTAGGCCTAAGACATAACGTGCCCAGACATAGTCTAGATTTACAGCGACTTATATGCAATCAAGTGAGAACTTGCACCGAGTGTGGAATGCAGCAAGCGAATAATGCACGGACCTGCTATATGCTAGATACCCTATATGCACGAATGCACGAACCCTGTAGTGCAATTACAAAAATGTGCATAGACCTTATTCGTGACCGAGCAGAATGTGCACGGACTTTATTCATGCCCGAGCAGAATGTGCACAGACTTGATTTAGCATGTTCTAAAATGTGCACAGACCTTACAGCAATAGCACAGACTATGCACAGACTTTATGAGACAAATGCTAGTGTATGTGAAGATCTGGCAAGTATAGAATCATCAAAATACATGAGATTATCTTGGGTCAATTTCACTATTGCCAATCAATCAAAACTCACTTAACACATAGCAGTCTACATACTACTGATCAGGACCAGAGGAGACCCAACATTCTCCCCCTTTTTGATGATGACAACACCCACAAGTTGTGATGTATTTTGATGAGACTTTAAACTTATTCAAATGCAAATGAATACAATGAATGCACGCATGCAGGTCAGAACTCTCTCCCTTTGCCAGACACTCAGCAAGAGAGCTACCACAAACTCTCCCATCCTTAAAATACTACAAACTCTCTCTCTCCCCCTTTGTCATCAGCAAACAAGGAGTGAAGAATACCAAATAATGGGTATCTAGAGAGATGTAAAAGTGGTCAAATTTGGGCACTGAGGTGTGAAAGAGATGTTGTATGAAAAGGTGATGCAATCCACAGTTGCCAGAGTATGGGAACAATCTATACAGTAGTTCATTACATAAGCAAATTAATGAACAATTCCTCAGATATAAGAGTCAACATGGTGCATTCTTGACAGAAATCAAGTTTAATAGTTATAGAAGGTAGAATGTATTCACTGGCTTTCTGAAATAGGGTTATAGTACCTGTTTATAGCAATGAACCTAAGTCACAAGATTATGACAGGCTCGGTCAAGACTGTATCCTACTGATTTCAGATTTAATGAGCTATCTAGGAGAAGGATAGGAATTTGTATTGAGGTTAAATAAATTGACACTTAGTGAACTCTTGACGTCGAATTCTCCCAGCTCGATAGCCCATTTGATCAACCTCCCTAAAGCGTCAGGGCTCTGGAGAATTTGTCGAAGTGGTTGGCTGATGAGGACGGCGATTAGGTGAGCCAAAAAATACGGGCGCAACTTGCGAGCGGCCAGAACTAGGGCTAAGGCGAACTTTTCAGTTCGTGAGTACCAGAATTTCGGTCCTTATAGCGCTCGGCTAACGTAGTAGATGGGCTTCATGATATCAGCTTCCTCTCGAGCGAGCACAACACTCATCGTGCTCGGCGTCACTGATAGGTACAAGAGTAACTGTTCTCTCTTCTGCAGCTTGGAAAGTACGGGAGGAGTTGTCAGATAGTGTTTTAATTCTTCAAACACTTACTCGTATTCCTGGTCCCAAGCGATCTGTCCCTTCTTCTCTGGTGCCCTATTGGCTTGCTTGATTAGTCAAAAGAAGGGAAGACACCTCTCGACAGCTCGGGACAGGAACCGAGTCAAGACGGTGACACGTCCGGTGAGGCACTATACGTCCCTCACTCGTCTCGGTCGCTTCATTTTCAACACCGCACGGATTTGGTCGGGATTAGCCTCGATCCCTCGATAGGTGACGAGGAAACCGAGAAACTTCCCAGATTTGACCCCGAACGAGCACTTAGCTGGGTTAAGTTTCATATTGTACCTTCTAAGTGTGGCGAAGGTCTCTGCCAAGTCTCCCAAGTGTTCAGCGGCTTGGAGGCTTTTACGAGCATGTCGTCGATGTAGACCCCCATGTTGCGGCCGATCTGCAAGTCGAACATATGGTTGTCAAGACGCTGATAAGTTACTCCCGCGTTCTTCAATCCGAACGGCATACGTGTAGCAATACATGCCGTGGTCGGTGATGAACACGGTCTTGTCCTGGTCGGGCTTATGCATGCTGATTTGGTGGTACCTAGATTAGGCATCCAGGAAACTCAGCATCTCGTGCCCGGCCGTAGCATCGACCAGCTGGTCGATTCATGACATGGGGAAACTATCCTTAGGTGTACCCTTGTTGAGGTCGGTATAATCTACACGCATTCGCCACTTCCCATTGCTCTTGGGAACTAGGACCACATTGGCCACCCAGTCCGGGTACCGGGTAGGCCGGAGTAGCCCTGAGCGCAACTTTTCGCTCACTTGTTCGCTGATGATAGCCTGTCGCTCCAAGTTGCAGCGCCTTCGGCGTTGCTGAACCGGGCGGCAGGTCGGGTCCAACCTAAGGTAGTGTGTGATGACCTCTGGTGGGATTCTGGGGAGTTCATCTTCGGACCAAGCAAACACATCCTGGTTGACTGTGAGGAATCTTACGTAGGCTTCTTTATCATGGTCGGATAGGGTCGCCCTGATCCTCAACGTTCTGCTTGGGTCTTCTCCCACCTCGATAAGGTATAAGTCTTCCACTGAAGTGCTCGCGTTTGGACTTGGGTTTTCGGTTCTTGCCTTCTTCTCGAGTAGCGTCTCATCGGGCTGCCAGTAGCGCGTTGAGATGCGGTAGCACCTCCTGGATTCCCTTTGATCTCCTCGAACCGCTCCTATCCCCCGGGGGTAGGAAACTTGAGCTTTTGGTGGTAAGAGGAAAGGACGCCGCGAAGCGTGCCGCGGATCCCGTGTAGACACGTAATTTTTAACATTACACTGAGTAAACCCCATATTATATTATAATGCCCCAAAGCGGCTCGGTCAGCCTACAATGCTATCTTTGGCCGAGGTATCATTAGCCAGATAAAGTCAGTACCTTCAACCTATCACTAAAAGATGAAGTTTCCCACTAAATACAGTATCGGGGAAGTCTGAGGTAACTAGGCAATAGCCAGAAGGTGCTACATAATCTCAGTCGAAGCCGTAAGGCCAGAAAGGATGAAGAAAGAGGTTGAGGGAGTCGAGGATAAACTGACGGCAGGAAAGCCAGGCGGAGAACTGCTATCGGTCTTCATCAAAGACGACCTGACTCTCGAAGTAAAAATAGGAGTAGATTTACCGCCCGATGTACAAGAGCAATACAGAAACTTCCATTCTGAGTACATTCATGTCTTCGCATGGTCTGATGAGGATCTCCCCGGCATTACCGAAGAGGTGGTGTTGCATAAACTCAACCTCAATCCATCGGTAAGGCCCGTCCAACAGTGAAGAAGGAAGCATGCCCCAGAAAAATAGGTGATCAACAAAGAGCAGATTGATAAGGGGAAGAAAACTGGGCTATTTTGTCTGGTCCTTTACCTGATGTGGCTCACAAATGTCGTCCTGGTACCGAAAGCTTCAGGCAAGTGGCGAATGTGTGTAGACTCCACCGACCTCAACAAAGCCACTCCGAAAGATTGTTACTCGTTACCAAGCATCGACCAATTGGTCGACTCAACCTCGGGTAACAAACTTCTCAGCTTCCTAGATGCGTATTCTGGCTACCACCAGATCTGAATGGACCCCGAAGACACAGAGAAGACTGCCTTTGTCACCGACTTCGACATCTACTGCTACACCCGAATGTCCTTTGGGTTGAAGAACAGTGGAGCTATATACCAGAGGTTGTTCAACCACATCTTCGAACACCATATTAGGCAGAACATCGAGGCCTACATTGACACTATGCTCGTCAAGACACCTAAGGCTGAATACCATTTTGTCGACCTGGTCGAGACCTTCAACACTCTCCAGAGATACAACATGAAGCTCAATCCCGCTAAGTGTGCCTTCAAAGTTAGGTCTGGGAAGTTCCTGGGATTCCTAGTAACTCAGCGAGGGATCGAAGCCAACCCCAACAAGGTCCAGGCCATCCTGGATATGCAGCCACCTACCTACGTCAAGGACGTTCAGTGCCTAATCGGGAGAATTACTATGCTTAACCGCTTTCTGTAATGGGCAACGGAACTGTGCCTGCCCTTCTTTAAACTGCTAAGGGGCCTAAGATGGCATCTGCCACCTTCGCCTGGAATAGCGAGTGCCAAAAGGCGTTCAACGAGTTGAAAGAGTTCCTGGCATCACCTCCAGTGCTGTCGAAGCCAGTTCCTGGGGAGCTGCTATACCTGTAACTTTCATCGACTCCCTCCATAGTAAGCTCAGTCTTAGTCTGAGATGACAGAGGTGTTCATAGACCAATATACTACGTTAACATGGTGCTCCTCGAGGTTGAAATAAGATACCCCGTAATCGAGAAACTCATGCTAGCGTTGGTAACCTCGGCCAAGCGCCTCCGGCCCTACTTCCAAGGACACTCCATCGCGGTGCTAACCGGTGAGTCCCTGGAGAAGATTTTGGCCCATCCCGAAGCTTCCAGTCGCCTCGTCAAATGGGCCATACTTCTCGGGGCCTACGACATCTCTTACTGGCCCCACACAGCCATCAAGGGACAGGCCCTCGCAGACTTCATCGCGGAAAG
>JANBPO010002924.1:0-18808 GCA_024336825.1 Amorphophallus titanum | reverse complement strand
CAGACCCCCTAAAAGCCAAGGGTTGCCTCCACACCCTTCCACTCCCTTTCCCCTCCCGTTTACCATATTTCCCACCTCCCATCTTCAGCCTGCACTTCCCAGTTCACAGGCAGCAGAGCACCAATGACTTGCAGAGCCAATCACGACTTCATCTCGGCGTTCTCGGAGGCTGAAGTGGTACCGTCGAAAGCGTCTCCATGTCTTCTTCACAATGGCGGTGGTCTCGTCCCAACCTGAGCTTGTGGTTGTCCAGGGGAGCCGATCCTCTCAGACTGCACGTCTCCCTCCAGACTGCCAACCTGAGGCTGCTTGCAGAGGCTCCCACGACTGGCCACCTAAAGATTTGAAGGCAGGGCTTGGCCTAGACCTTCAACGATGAGTCGGCTTCTACTACCAAGAAGCAGCTTCCCGATTGGACCCCGGACAAGTGAGTTCCTAATTTTCTCCCCCAGGGTGTGCAGTTTTGTCTCCTCTAGGACTGAATCAACCCCTGTCCACTATTCGGACTCTCTCGATCTGCTCCGACATCCTATGGCATCCCTGCAGGTCTCGTTTCGAAGAGGACTTGACAGCGGTTCCAACGACTCTAGCCATGCTTGATTCAGAGGTGACGAGTGCTCGTAGTGGCTTCATCTTTCTACTACTGAGGTACCATAGCAGTCAAAATCAGAACGCAGGGACCCTGTTCGCAGCCCTTCCCCCACCAGCACCGTCGACCAAGAAATTCTAAAAAAATCAGACATCATCTTGATCCAACCCCAAATATTTTCCCACTAGTCTCATTGACAATAAAATTCAGGAGTGACCGCAGCAGTATCAACTTCAATTGCCTGTCCCCTATTCTAGAGAGTGGATAAAATCGGCGTCTTCCATCCGTTCGATTTCTATTTCAGCTTTTCCCTTCCCCGCCTGGCCGGCTTACCCCCCCTCCCTATGGGAGGTAGTGTTGAATGTAATTTTGACTTCCCTTCCCCAAGTTCAACCCCCTTGCAAGGGGCGTAGTGATATAAAATCTTGAACAAGTAAAAGCTACACCAGTGCGGCGTGTGGGGAACCCACGCTTCCTCGCTCGCCCTCGTCTCCGAACGGGACCGGTTTCTTCAAACCGATCGAGTAAGTGCCCTACCCTTGCTCTCATTGGATGCCATGCTCCTTCAATATTAGTTCATACACTCCGCTGGTCTGTGAGAGTAAGCGCTCAGCCCACAAGCTCCTTTGCTTCAAGTGGCCGCCATGGGAGAGAGTGTGACCCGTGCCCATTGGCACCCAGTCGGCCCCTTTGAATTGGGCCACCATACCCATGGGAAGTTTCTTAGTCTTGCTGGCCCTATACCAGTAAGGGTCCAACCCTCGCAACCTCAACTCGGCATCACCGAGTTACCCCGGGGTTTGGGTGAGTGTCAGGCGAGTTGGCCGCCGATATCAGCCTGTTCTACTTGCAAATCGTGCTTGTTTGTTTAGGTCCAAGGGTGTGTCACATCAAGTCTCTAGCTAGTTTTCCCCCCCAGTAGGACGCTAGTGCCAAGCAAGGGGACCCACGGGAACTATCTTAAAAATCATAAACCAGGACTATCCCACCACCTCTCCCAGGTGGGCCGACACTAGAGGTCGTCGGGCAATGACTAGTGGTTCCATCACAAGGAAAGAGAAAGAATTCTATTGGGATATAAAAATGTGCCACAGTTCAGAAAATAGTGCTGTTTTGAAGTGCAGTAGCACTTTGTAACGTTTCTTAATTTTCTTTAATGTTACGGCAACGTGTCGCCTCGTAGAATCCAATCATCAAGATTGAATCTGGAGGATGGACATGTTGAGAATGAAAAACAAATCGCTCGCGCTGGCGGGCGTGTGCGCAGCGGCATTGGCTGGTTGCGGCGGTGGCGGCAATGGCGCATTCTGCGGGTATGACGCCTACGGCGATCCGGTAGTGTGCTCGGTATCGAATCCACCTTCGCCACCTACTCCGGTGGCATCGACCGATACCTTTCCGGTGAACCAGGCGCTGGTCAATATCGCGACGCAGACCTACAACTACAACATCTCCGGCTACGACAGCTACGGCAATCAATACACGATCCAGTATTCTTCCGCGCCGGGCACGGCCAGCACTTACAACGGCCAGGCGGCCAGTACCTCAAACGTCACGGAGTCGTTTTACCAAAACGGCGCTTTGGTGGAGACCGCCGAGTCACAGTTACTCACTCTCGCAGTAGTGATTAAAATTGAAGTGAGCTAATTACCATAACACATGCAAGCAACGGCATATAGAAATATACGAAGTAAGTAAAATACCGAGTGAGGGAGCAAAAATGATACCTCCACGCTCCGGGCATGGGGAAGGCGACCCCAGCCAAGACTCGTACTCCCGGTACAAACAATTATCAATAATTTACAGAAATGAATTTCAATGCCCACTCCATGCAGGGAGCTAAAGGGCTACAATGGCGACCCGGGAGTAACAAGTTCGGGTTGATAGGCACCGATTTGGGCAGCTCTGGTGGTCGCGCGCATCGACAATCATGGGTCCACGTCCTGGTCGGTGGACCGATCGGGCCTGGAGTAGTACCGCTGTGATGGGGACTCCTGGAGAGATGATCCCTATGAGGGGGATGCACTGGTTCGCCTTGTGGGAGGTGAGGGGGCTGGCCTGGGGGTCGTTGCTGCTTGCTATCCACGGACCTGCTCTATAGTTTCAGAACTGCGCAACACAGTGAAAACCCCTGCTGCGATCAGACCTAATTTCAAATCAATGCGAGACTGGCGCCGTGGTGAATCTCCTTTGAGTATCTACGAACACCAGTAGTTAGAGGAATTTTCCTATCTCTTTATTTGCTGTGGTTGAATTTAGAACATGTGGACTCCTCTAGCTCAGAGCTGACTGGGCAGATTGGGATATACCAGAGAACTTGGTTTGACCGAGGGGAGGATGGTGGATCTGGGTGCTAGAATTTTTATGGATGATAGAGGGGGTGGGAGGACGACACATAAATATTTTGGGATTTTTTGGACGTGGTTTAAGGGGTGGAATGGATTTTATGGTAGACAGGGGTAAGATCTAGACTGCACAAGATAGAACAGAAATCGATTTTCACAGAGGTTTTAAGGAGGGGAAAATGAACTCTAAAATTCGTGAAAAAATTGTGGAAGATGTATTTGCTGGACAGAAGTTTCAGTCCAAATTTCAGCTCTTTCTGAAATTGGAAAGGTGGTCGAACAGGTGAAGAGGTGGGCTGCTGGAACACAGATCTGCACAGGCCCTGTTGAGTTACTACGTGCTGCTGTTCATGCCCCTTCCTGTTCCTCAGCTTCTATCGGTGTGCCCTCTACTGTCACAGGAACAGCAGGGCGGTTTTCATTGTTTGTGTGATTTTGCATCATTAGCATATTATCATCATCATATAGCTGCATCAGGATTTATTAATCTTTTGCACACGTACATACATCTCCCTCCATCCTTTCATTATAGGGGTTTAAACAAAAAAAAACCACAAGGTGCGCATGTTTAATTCTATATATTTTCTTTATTGGCCCTTGTTGAATTTGCTACTACACAAGCACTAATCTGGCCCGTTTGTTGTTTGTTTGTTTGTTTTGAAGGTAATCAATCAAAAGGAAGACCCTTCTTATCGGCCGGCCGATTTAAGAAGGAGGAAAGAACCCACATCTCTTCCGCATTCCACATTCTCCCGTCAATTGGTAGGCGATCAATTTCCCATATTTTTGAGGCTCTTAAGGTCTCTGGCGATCACCTTTCCAATAGCACCTCGTGCTCATTTTTATTGTTGAATTGTTATTCATGCTTATTATCTATCATCATGTTGATTGTTTAAATCCATATCTCCTCAAGTAGATTTTTGTGTCATTTCTACGGGATCTACAGTATGCCCAAGCTTTCGCATGGTCTGACAAGGATCTTCCTGGGATTCCCGCAGAAATAGTAACGCATCACCTCAATCTTGACCTAGCAGTAAAACCAGTTCAGTAGCGAAGAAGAAAACACGTCCCCGAAAAACAGGCAATCATTAAGGAGCAAGTCAATAAGGGGAAGAAAATTGGGATATTTAACCTAGTCCTGTACCCTACATGGCTCGCTAATGTCGTCCTGGTACTAAAGGCTTCGAGCAAATGGCATATGTGCGACCTCAATAAAGCCACTCCGAAAGATTGCTATCCATTATCGAGCATCGACCAACTAGTCGATTCAACCTCGGGTAATGAATTGTTGAACTTTCTAGATGTTTATTCCGGATATCACTAGATCCGGATAAACCCTGAAGATATCGAGAAGACTCTCTTTATTACTGACTACGACGTATATTGCTACACTCGATTGCCGTTCGGGCTAAAAAATGTCATAGCAACTTATCGAAGGCTGGTCAACCAGATCTTCGAACACTAGATCGGGCAAAACATCAAGGCCTACATCGATGACATGCTCGTCAAATCACCCAAGGTCGAGGACCATTTCATCGATCTGGCCAAAACTTTCGGCACCCTCCAGAGGTACAACATGAAGCTTAATCCAGCCAAGTGCGCCTTCGGAGTTAGGTCCAAGAAATTCTTGAGCTTTCTGTTGACCCAACGAGGGATTGAGACCAATCCCAAGAAAATCCAGGCCATCCTAGATATGCGGCCACCCTCCTGCGTCAAAAATGTCCATCGCCTCGCAGGAAGAATTACTGCACTCAACTGATTCCTGTCCCGAGCGGCGGAATGATGCCTCCCCTTCTTCTGTTGAGAGGGCCAAAACTAGCATCTGCTACCTTCGCTTGGGACAGTGAGCGCCAGAAGACATTTACCGAATTAAAGGAATTTCTGGCCTCACCTCCAGTATTGTTAAAGCTTGTGTCCGGAGAGACATTATACCTCTATCTCTCGGCAACTCCCTCTGCAGTAAGCTTGGTCCTAGTTCGAGATGATCGAGGAGTGTAGAAGCCCGTCTATTACGTCAATAAGGTGCTCCTGGAGGCCGAAAGAAGGTACCCCGCAACCGAGAAACTCATGCTAGTGTTAATGCATTCGACCCTACTTCCAAGGACACCCCATTGTGGTGCTGACCGACGAACCCATAAAGAAGATTTTGGCCCATACTGAAGCTTCTGGTCATCTCATTAAATGGGCAGTCTTGCTCGGGGCCTACGACATCTCTTACCGACCCTGCACTACCATCAAGGGGTAGACTCTTGCAGATTTCATTGCGGAGAATGTTGTCCCGCCTGAGAAAATGCCCCAGCCAACATCCGACCATGCCTAGGACCTGTTCGTGGACGGATCCTCAAACTCAACCGGTAACTGCTCCCGGTATCTTCCTTACATCCTTGGAGGGAGTGGAGCTGCAATACGCTCTGAAATTCAAATTCCCGGCGTCGAATAACGTCTCCGAGTATGAGGCCCTAATCCTTGGGACTAGGATGCCGCGACACCTAGGAACTGAGTGAGTCAGAATTTACGTCGATTCCTAGTTAGTCACCAACCAAATCAACAGAGACTACGAAGCTCGGGAATCACAAATGGTCAAATACATTCAGCTGATAAAAGAGATAGCCTAATATTTCAAGAGTTTTCAGGTGATCCAACTAGCTCGGAAAGATAATTTTCAAGCGGACGTCCTCCCTCGCTTGGCCTCTTCTATTAGTCCAGAAGGAACCCGATCGATCCTCCTTGAGGACTTAGAATGACCTTGTGTAGAAACTGAGTTCGTGGTCGTTGTACAGGCATCATTTGACGACTGGACAACTCCGTATGTGGCTTGGCTCCACGACTCCTGAGACCCCACCGACCCTCGGGAGGTAAGGAGACTCAAATATCAAGCTTAGTGGTTCGTCCTGCTCGACGAAACTCTTTACAGGAGATCATTTGCCGAACCCCTCCTCAAGTGCCTCGATGCTCCAGAAGCTCGCTAAGTAATCAAGGAAGTACACGAAGGCATTTGTGGCACACACCAGGGAGGACGATCGAGCGTAAGGATTCTATCACGCCAAGGTTATCAGTGGCCCACTCTCTAGCGTGACTGCTCGGCATACATGCGGAAGTGTGACCGATACATTAGAGACCGATAGCTTGATGTAGATGAGATTCACAGCTTCAGACTGAGCCACTGACTCCACCAAGTGTGGAAATTGGCTTAGGTAGCGAAGCGATTGACCAAGTCTGCTCAAGCATCGTGATAGTCTTCCAAGCCCCAATATTGCTCGACCGCCCTCGCCTCTGACGTTACCGCCCTCGCCTTGAGATCAGCCACCTCTTCCTCGATCTCGGCCAGTCTCATTTCAACGCCTCTCCTCACTCGCTCTGCCTCCAGGAGCCGACCCCTAAGCTATTCCCGCTCAGCTCCCCAGTGCCTCGAGCTTACCGCGTGGGCCTGGCGCTCCTCCTCCAGGAGTTTACTCTTCAACTCGGCCCTGTATTGATCCTGGGATAGATGCTCAGACAACGACCGTATCTTCTCCTGGCTCACCCCGTCTTGCAATAGGAATGAGGCCACTTCCTGCTAGAGAGCCCCAAGCTCGGGAGACAATTGTCTGATCTTTCGATCGGACTCAACGTGAGCGCGGGCCCAAGCCGCCTCGCCACTCTCCACCAGCGCCAAGTAATCCGCCAGCTCCACCCCAAGTTGGGCCACGAACAATCCCCCCTCCATAACCCTTTCGAGGAGCATCGGAGGGGAGCACCGACTGAACTCGTCCGGAACAGAGGGAGTCATTAGCATTTGACAGCGATCATAGAGGGAGGCCGGGAGAGCAAATCGTCCCCGTTGGGGAACAGGACTTTTCCCTAAGTCGGTCGATGCCAGAACCTCTCCCTCTGAAACTCCTAAGATCGGATCGGCGGCGGCTAGCTCGGAAGGGCACCCCCGAACCAACGCAAACACTTCATCATCTCGCCCGAGTCCCCACAAGTTAGGACAGTCGCATTAACGGCCCCTAAACCTTGAAACTAGGACAGCTCGTAATGACCAAATCCCCAACTGAGCCACAAATATAGTCCGAACATGCTCCACTCCTCAAGCCCGTTCCTTGGCTCAAGAGTAGGGGGGGAAAGTGGAGGGAGATAAATCAGTGGCCTGAAGGGCATGTGGCTTGGAGCGGCCCAATTAGGTCCAACCCGACCCAACTAGGCCAAACTCCACGAATGACAGCGCCATTACTGGGCCCACTCACTAAGAAGCCCAACTCGGCTCAGATTAGCATCACCTAGGCGGCCTCCGAGCCTGGGAATTCTGAGCAACGGTCGCTCGGGAAAAGCCTAATCGACAGGCAAGCATAACTGACCTAGGGGAGCTCGGGGGTCTTGAGAAAGGGCGCCGAGCGTGGCCAGCATCGCCCGCCCTGCTCTAGCTCGGGCCCTCGACCAATGACACCCCCACAGCTCAGGAAAAACCTGAGCGCTCCCTAAACAATTTCACGTACACGCACACTGAGAGAGCATAGTTCAGCATTTAATTACACAAACACATACACGCACACTCAGAGAGCATAGTCCAACATGCCCTTCCTTGCCTCATTGAAACAGCTACACATACACGCACACTCAGGGAGCATAGTTCAGCATTTAATTACACAAACACGTACACACACACTCAGAGAGCATAGTCCATCATGCCCTTCCTTGCCTCATTGAAACAACTACACATGCACACTCAGGGAGCATAGTTCAACATTTAATTATTTCGATGTCAACTCCTCTTATTGGGTTTCACATTGGTATATATGGCTAACCAAGCGAACAAACAAGTTTCTCGATCATGGATTAATTCCCCTTTCTAGAGACATACATGAGATCGCCTGACAACATTACCGCTGCATGCCGTTGTGGAAGCAGTCCGTCTCACAATCCTCCTTTGTGAGCCAGCAATTACCGGGTGGTTTTTTATATATGCAGCAATAGCAAGGTATCCTTCCTCCTCTGCACCTCCCTGGAACGCAGACGGAAATCTTGACTTTGCTTACATCTCCAGCAGTCCCCGACGTGATCTTACGTGCCTGCAAGCTAATCGGAACACCCGTCTCGCTCCCCGGTGATTCTCCACTGCCATCTACAAAACCAAGACATAACTTCACTACTCAAAAACCCAGTAGCTTATAACGTGAATTGGATCCATCCATCCGAATGAAATATTACTTTTGAGAAATATGGCCATGCGAATGCTCAAGCGAAGCAGCATAATCTTGACAAATAAGATTGGTAGGATGAGTCCAAAAAAATAAAAATAAAAAAACTGTTTGCTTAGATACTCACTCTGAGCGCAAGCAATTTGAGACACAAGTAGCACGACAAAGATCGCACACACCAAGTCTCGCACCGTCGCCATCGCTTCTTAGAGTATACATTCACCTCGGTGCGTGCACACCTATCTCATTATATATAAGAATGGAATGGAGAGCATATTCCAGTTGCACGCCTTCTAATTTTATTTAAATGATCTGGGCCCTTGGATTCACTTTCTAAATCTCAGCCATCCAAATTTTCATGTAACTTATTAGGAAATAATGCCATCAATAGCAAGCAGATCAGTATTTATTCCACCGTGCATGCCTTCTATATATATAGTGCGTGGGGCAACTTCATACTATGAAAAATGATGTTGATATACATGGAATTTATTCACCGTTAATGTCGTGAGGTCTTAATTTATAGGCAGAGATTTGGATAGATGAGATTTGGGTTGAAAATATTTGTAGCATGCATGCATGTATATCCCTTCCTTTAAAACCTCATTTTGTTTGTTTAGAAAGGAGAAATCCGATCACCTCCTTCTTTTTTATGAAATGCCTGCCTCAATTTATGTAATAAAATCGATAGTGCAATCTACCTTCTTTACAAAAAAATCAAAGAAAAACTTCAAAGGGCTTCCCTAGAGGGTAAGTTTTTCAAATACGCAACTATGGCCATATAGAGAAAACCCCTCCCCCACCACCGCCTATCCTTTTTTTTTTGTTCATGGTGTGAGGTTAGGGGAATTGCTGGATTTTGGGGTGTGGTATAGATTATTATGATTGTGAGTGATACATATATATATATATCACACACACACACACACACACACACACACACACACACACACACACACACACAGACACACACAGAGAGAGAGAGAGAGAGAGACATAACCCTTCTCATGCCTTCTCTCTGCACATGAGAGTGGAGAAGCCGAAGATAATTCCCTGAGAGGAAGGAGAAGAACTCTGCTCTCCCTTTTTGTCCTGGGGAATTAATCTTGATTTTTTTTAGGCAAAAAAAAAACAGCAACAGAGTGGGCACAGAAACGTATATAGCAGTGAGACTCCTAGGCAAGAATATTCCCTTCACAGTGCCATGTCTGCACAATTAATACATCGTGATGTCACATGATAGTCAAATAGTTGTAGAAAGATTATACCTGGTCAAACTACTAATCAATTAAGAAAGTCGTATTTCAAGATAAGGGAGAGACTTAAAATTAATCACACACCAAAGTTACCATCATTAGAGAGGAAGATATGCCATGAGTTCCGCAAGGAAAGAGAGAGAAGACGTACGCATGCCAATTGGAGAGCAACTACCATCAAATCGATCGGGTGTGGAGGTGGGGATGGAACCGTGGAAGGAAGGGCGTCGTAGTGTACGTAGACATCGGACGGATGTACCTAAAAAATGACATTATGAATACGGTGGGTCTTAATGTGTTGTACGTGCACCCTGAGGAAGCATATTCTGATTTTGCAGCTTGCACCAAACGATGTAGCTAGGCCTGCTTAACGTACGTGAAAACAAACAGTATGAATGCGAACAGGCAACCTTTAATGTAGGAACTTCTATCCTTTTATGCAGAGTTTCTTGAACTATGTACGCCAACATTGTGGGACATGGTTATTGAAAGAACGCGCGAGCGCACATACATGTGCACACACACACACACAAACAGAGCCCAATCGCAGAGGCAGAGAACGGATGAGATAGAGAGCTCCATGCATGATGCATGGCTCGCTGCACCTGCAAAACTAAGAAATTAAGGAAAGTTTTCGGCAGCTCGATCGCTGAGCTGAGTTTTTGAGAGTAGCGCCTGCAGCCATCGGTTTAGAGAGATTTAGAAAGTTGACGGGGGAGGACTGGATCACCGGATTACTCTTCCACGTTTCCAAATGGGATCACCCGCGTGAGGATATGCAAGCAAATGCATTAGAAAGAAAGATATTTCCACAATTTATCCGATCAGAGGAAAATACATGTAAGTAACAAGACAGCTTCTGTTTAGTGTTAACTTGCTATTTTCTTGTATAGCTCCTTAGCATCGGATGCCATTCTCCATGCGTGGGTTGGCCGTGAACGAGAGAGGGGGAGAGGCGGTTGCAAGTACCACTACCTCCACGCCCCCTAAACATTCGCCTCTCTTCTCCACCTCTCTCCTCTTCCCCTTCCCCCGGCTTAGTTTTTGCTGTCACAGTAAGAAAGGAAGGTGGAGAGATCTATACAAGAAAACATAGAGAGAGAGAGAGAGAGTAGAAGCAGCCTGATAATTAGAGAGACACAGAAGGAGAGAATACAGGAGGAGAAAGTGGAAACGCGCGGCGGCTGCTCTGACGGTTGCGAGCTCCCAAGCGATCTTACTGCAAGGTGTGTCCTTTAGTTCTCTCTCTCTCTCTCCAAGCATGCTTCTGCATGCTGTGCTTGCATTCTTCTGTAAACGGGGATTCTTCGTCCTAATGAAAACACAGGTTGGGAGATAATACAGCAGTATCGACATTACGTTTGTTCTTCTGTTCTCTGCAGGAGCTGCTGCATCTTCTTTCTTCCAAAGTACTCATGGCGTTGAGTCTCTGCTCCGATTGGGGAACCATGGAAGGAGCCATGGTGATGAACAACAACATAGAGATCAACGGCGTAGTCCATCAGCAGTACCCACCTCCCGGTACCGCGCAGTTCGGATACTTTGGCACCTCGCCTTCCTCGCTGGATACCTCCGACCTGCAGTTCCTCGAGTACCTCTTCAATGGTAGCCCTAGCCCCGATGACTATCTCCTCCCGGACCCTTCCCTGGACTCCAATCACTTCTCCTCTCTGCTGTCCTCCGACCCCGACCCCTCCACCACCGCGTTCCCTCCAGACCTCTGCCCCGCCTACGGCGAGCCCGACGCCCGTGGCCCCTTCAGCGTCCTCTTGGGCACCAATCCTTTCGGCGGTGCTCCTCCTTGTCTCGAGCGGCAGTTCCTGCCGGAGTTCCCCTTTGCTTCCCCAATGGGGAAACCGGAAGCGATGGCGTTGCAGACGCCATCTCCAGCGCCGGCGATGAGCTTCTCGGGGCCCGGAGCCTACACTGACGGGATCTTGACAAGCGGGGTGGGTGGCGGCGGCGGTTGCCCCTCCGCCCAGAGTGTAGCAGCGAGGCAGCGGCGGAAGCGGATAAGCGAGAAGACCCACGAGCTGGGGCAGCTGGTGCCCGGCGGCGGCCGCATGAACACCGCCGAGATGCTCCAGGCCGCCTTCAATTACGTCAAGTTCCTTCAAGCCCAGGTTGGGGTGCTCGACCTGATGCGCTCCCTCCCACCTGCGACTAGGGTAAGTCCTCTTCCTCGCTCCTCTTCCTTCCCATTTGATCGATCGACCCCAAGAAGCTGTTTGAGTTCTCATCCGACGGCGCTTTGCATCCAGGGGAAGGAGCTCGAGAGGACGCAGCTGTTGCAGGCGCTGCTGCTGGCGTCCCCGGCCGTGCAGGAGAAGCTGGCCAGCGAGGAGAGATGCGTGGTTCCGGCGTGCATGGTCCGGGAACTGTTGGACGACAAGGAGATCAAATCTCACCCGTCCATCTGTGCGGACCTACGCGGGCTCACCTCGTCGATGGGCTGACTGGAGCCGTCCCTTCCAATTTGGGTGGTGTTGATGTTGTCTCTCTGTAGCAATACTGGAGCCCATTAGGTGCACTGACTTGTGTCCACAGTAGCCCTCCATCCGTGGCCCTCTAACCCATTGTTCATGGTTTGTTCTTTTGTTGTTGTAGCAAATCGTAGTCGTCCTCTTCAGTCTTCCCATTTGTTGTGACCTTTCTCTTGTAGTCTGTCATCATGTAGAGGAGAACCTTCTAATGATTAATTAGGAGCAAGTAACTGCTTGTTTGTGGGTCATGTTATCTTCTCCTAATTAGTTGCTAGCCCCCTAACTCTGGCTGTACACTGTTGGTGCATTAATAATATTTCCACTTTGTCCATGCGAGCAAGGCCACAGTGATATATATGTAAATATTTATATAATCTTTTCCCAAGTTGAAACTTCTTAGCGCATCGTAGCAAACTTTTCTTGGGAACATTTTAACCGAATGGACAAACACTGACGGATGTTATCATATAATCCAGGGCATGTTTAAAATAAGTTTTAAAGATTGGTATTAGAATACATCGAATTTAAGGGTGCCTCCATGCGAGAAAATTCCCATTTTTCTTAAATTCCCAAGCACCGTGAGAAGCGTTAAAACAGGACGTGGGAATGCCGGAATGGTAACGTTGCCAGGCTCAGCGGCGGAAAACGGGTTATTAGCCCCACAAATTACGGGGAGGTGGCTGTAATTCCTCGCTTCTCTTTCCTCAAACGACCTGTTGTTAGAAGAGTAGGAGAGAGAGAAAACAAGGGACCCCCTTAAATTACAGTTAATTCAGCTTATGAAGAGAAATGATCTCGCAACACAAGATCCGTTTTTTTTTTCTTTAAACTTACGGGGAGGGGGATCCTAGCTAGGATTTAACCCGGGCCTCCACCTTGAGAAGGGGGAGGGTGTCCACTCCGCCATTGCCCACAGAGTCTTGCTCTACATTGTACTCCAGAAATATGATCGACCAATTTTTAATGCTGATCAGTAATGGCAAACGTTGATGAAAAACCGGAGAGCTGAAGAACAAAGCCTGGTTGGCAGGAGGTGGACATGATGGGTTCTCTCAAGTTTATTGTCCATGAATCGAGCGGCGTCCACCCTTTCACTACTTCAACCTTCTCGGACGGTGGTGAGAAATTGGAATCACTTAGGGTCATTTTAATAATAAGTTAGATTAGAGACGGATGACCTCCTCGGTATGACCTACCTGACTCTTAATCTTAACTCAGGTGGATTAACTCATTTCACATATTTTCTAAGAACGAGTTAATCCACTTTAACTTTATCCGACCCGAGTTAACAAAAAAATATCAAACAAAGATTAATCCATTTGACCCCGATTAACTCACTCTAATCTGACTTAACCCGTCACCAAAGTGGCCTTTAGAAAGCTCTCTCCCAATGAAAAATTTTGCCTGAACATAAAACATTGTGAATTGGGGACGAGTGAGATGAGGAAGGTGAAGTAAGTAATTAGTTCAGTAGTAGTGACAAATAACTAACTGCTGCAGGACTGGTATACTGATGCATTTTAATTTTGGGAACCTAGTAACTCAGTAGTATAGCAGAAAAATAACTAGGAAGTGGTGATTTTTCACAGGGAAACAAGTTCTACCACTTTCTGCTAACACGATGAACTGCCAACTTTTATGCTTTTAGTACGACCCATGGTATGCAACATGATCTGATGCACTTATTTATGGGTCCCTACGTCCACCCCTCACCCAACCGGGTGAGGCTTCACTACACGCTACGAACTGTAGCACACAGGGATAAACCCCAACCACACACGCTGCACGACGGCAGCAAACCACACACGGGGACACGCCCCAACACGCTGCCACCGCAGCAGACACACACACACGTCGGGGAACACACCCCGGACAACTTCAACCAAGATAAAAGAACCGTGGATAACGTGAAGACAACCGGACCGGACCTTGATCAAAAGAACTTATGCACCGGTTATATAAAAGAGGGTGAGGAAGAAGAAGAAAAGATTGAAAGAAAAGAGAGGGGAGAAGGCTTATATGCATGCCATTCAACTCGTAAGGCAGAAGGAATAGAGGAGGCAGGAAGAGGGAAAGAAAAGGAACCACCTTAACCATCCATACCCAGTGCACCCTACTCCGAGCCTTGCCCGGCACACCCTCAGCCTTCTTATCCGACATTCTCCAACCCCCACCTTGCCCGGCACAGCCTAGCTGCAAACCTACCTAGCACGCTTCAGCCGTGTTCTCCCCGACATAGCTTCAAACTTTCCCTGCCTGGTACAGCCCAGCTGCAACCCTGTCTGGTGCACCCGTCCAAGCCCAGCCTGACACACCCCTCAGCTGCCTTCCCAGCGCACTCAGCTTTACCCAGTCCAGCCTCTCACCCTTCTTGTGCCTTGCTCGACACACTCCTAAGTTTGCATTGACCTCCCTTTTGCTCGGGTGAACCGGTGCTGACTTGACCCCAGCTTGCATGGACTCTATCCTCCATTGCACAGACTCGATCCTCCCTTTGCACAGACTTGACCTCCCACTGCACAGACCCACGGTCCAGCTGCATAGACTCTGCCCAGGTCTTGCACAGACTCTGCCCGGGCCTTGCACAGACTTCGAACCCTGGTTGCATGGACCTTACTCCCAACTGCACCA
Source organism: Amorphophallus titanum (assembly GCA_024336825.1). NCBI lineage: Eukaryota > Viridiplantae > Streptophyta > Magnoliopsida > Alismatales > Araceae > Amorphophallus > Amorphophallus titanum. Next base: position 4,327 of record JANBPO010002924.1, on the reverse strand, counting down.
ACTCAATCCCTCTCTGCACCGACCCTGTTCGGGCATTGCACCAACCTTATCCTAGCTTTCATAGACTCCGTCCAGGCCTTGCACAGACTTGATCCTCCCTTGCACAAACTCGATCCAGGCCTTGCACGGACCCAACCTCCCTCGTGCAGACTTTGAACCCTGGTTGCACGGACCTTGCTCTTAGCTGCACCGACTCGATCCTCCTCGCACGGACTCGGTCCAAACCTGCTCAGACCTCTTTCCAGCACTCCGATGGCCTCTGATGGCCCATTCCTCTACATACACCCTAAGTGCAAATAAAAGAAATAGGATAATAATAGTGATTGAGATAAATAAAAAAAATATAAATAAATAATAATAATATGTATAAAAGACATAATAAAAGAAATAAATAAATATATATATGAATTTGTGATAAACAAATAAAAAAGGGGAAATGGACATGATAAATAAGGAAAAAATGATAAACCAATCCAAAAAATGTATAAAAAAGGGGAAATAAGTAACAAAAAAATATATAATTAAAAATTCAAGTAATAAAGAATGGTGATATCCACTCTGCAGTTTCGCCTCTCCCCGTGACCCGACGCAAGAGGGAATACTAACGCTGCCTCTGCATGTCAAACCCAGATCTCGGGAATTGTCCCAATATGGCCGTGATTCGACACCGTCTCGGGCCGACATCCTGATCAAATCGGAACCGTCCCCCACCCAGGTCCTCTCCTACTTATTATCGAAATTGCCGTGAAACTGCCAGACATTTGAAAGGGTTTATCTCGATTTCCATCGCACATTTGTTATGGACCTTTGTCCAAACATGAAATGGTCCACGAGTGACTGACACATCTGAAGGTTGGTATCTAGATGCGGGCTCTTAGTGTGGTTATCCCTCTCTATCCTTTTGTGATTAGTATTAATTCTTTTGGGCCGCAGGGCCCTACGGAGGCGACCGTGGGTGAGGTAGCGACGCCGAGAAGCTGGTGAGACGCGTGGTGGAGCGAGGAATGGCGTGGTTTAGGCACGATCCTGAACAATGGATTCGAAGTTGGTGGTTCAATTCGCGATGGCGTTTCAACGCGGATTAGTTGCCCATGGCACTCGGTTTCATCGGTGGAGGTAAGGAGATGGACCGCCACTTCGTCCTCTACGTTTTCCCTGTAATTTTGCGTAGATTGGTGCTCGATCGAGGGAGATTGGGCCAGTTTAGTGAAAGTCGTAATTTTTGGGATTTGTAGGGTTCGTCGGTAAACGACAACCATTCTCGTCGTGATTAGTGTCAAACTGACCGCTGGGATGTCAGGATCCCAACCCCACTAGTTTCGTGTCGATTGGTCATCATTTGGGGCGGGTAGGAGTCTGGGAACCCCAGTGATGTGTTTTGGGTCGATTCGTCGAAATTGCCCCGTTCTCTCATTTTAATGCGTTTCGATGGATGCATGTGATGTTTTTGACCCCCTGAGGTCGTTTCCCATCGTTTGGCGTTGTTTCGCCTGCGCTACGACGTGCATGGGGCGTGGAATGGGCCAATTTGGTCGTTCTATAGTTTTACTCGCCGGTTTGATTTAACGGTCCTACCAGAGACCGTTATAGGCTATAACGGGCCCCCGATAGACCGTTATTTATCATTCGTCATTTTTAGTCTTCTGAGGTCTTGGAGCATAACAGACCAAGACAAGTCCGTTATGTGAGCATAACGCACCTATCCAGGCGCATTATGGTCGGGTTGTTTTCGAGGCTGACTGTTATTGTCAGCCCTCGATGATCATGTCCACCTCGAAGATCATGTCAGTCGGTTAGCATAACGGACTTCTCCCCATGCGTTATGGTCAATATAATGCCCAGGTGCAGATCCGTTATGGTATGTTGACCGATGGTTGTCTGGGTATGGCGGTTGGTATAACGTGCCTCACCCTGTGCATTTTGTGGCTATGACGGATGGATCTTGGTCCGTTATGGGCCCTTGGTCTGTGGTTAATATTTTTGAGTATGCTGGGTATAACGCACCTACCCACCTACCCTTGTACGTTATACTAGTATAACGTGCCTATTGTGGTCTGTTATACTTCGTTTTATTGGTGTATTTGTCTATTGGGCATAACGCACATGTTCTGGTGCATTATGTCGATATAACGCCCTTTGCTTGGTGCGTTATGTCGTCTGTAAGTGGTATCAGGTATATTCGATAATCCTATTGGGTATATCTGGTATCTGGGATCCGAGTCGTCACAGATGGCATCAGAGTGTTTGTCATGTGAGGTACATGGAAATCTCAGATATACAGTTACTAGAGTCATAAAAGTCATGTACAATCGCCCAGCCTTTAGCTGGTGGATTTTGCTGGCATTAGGTTTCGTAATTTGTTTTCCATGTGCTGGTGATCCTACTCGTGTCAGGATTGTTCGGTGTGTTTCTTTTCCGTTGTGGTGTCTATCTCGATCATGTTGTACTTGGTAGTGTTCACCGAAAGGCTTGAATCTACAGTACCTTGTTTGAGAGTCTTCTTGTAAGTTGTTCAGGTTGCTGTTGACTTTTAGCTTTAGTCAGATGATCGTACATGTCCTTACGTTGTTTTGGTCACTCCAGCTTAAGTCCGTTTCAGCTCCTGATGTGTCTCGCTTCGGTTGAAGTGCTCGGGAAGTTGTCCTAGAATGGACTCACTAGGGGCATGCATAGGTTGACCTGGACTAGCCATGGTGGACTGACCTGGGGGTTGATAGGGGGCACCACTACGGGTGGCCATTAAGGGGAGTCAGAAAAGGAAGGGCAAGTCGAAAACTTGCTCTGATACCAAATCTAACGCGGGACGAACCCGGTCGAGACACTGGGACCTAAAGCCAGCAAACAACGAGCACAAACATCTAGGCGACAAGGCAAACACTCACGCGTGTAGCAGACTCCACATGGGATGGCTAGGCGAGCCGAGGCTCGCGAGGAGGCTGGACACTGTCTGAGCAGCGAGGAGGGTGGAGGCAAGCCACTCGGGGGACAACGTAGTAGGCACCGGGCTCAACCGAGTGGACCGATACCGAGGGAATCGGTTCAACTGGACGCTCACTCACCGGCAACAATTACTCTCGATGGTGGAAGTTTTGGAATGGGCACTCCTCTCACGGTGCTATAGTTGGAACCAATACTAAGCAAGCAAACTAGGAGCGGTAGTTGCACGTACCTAGCCATCTGATGGACCGGCTCCGGTCGGAGATGAGGGCGAGCCGGGGAGTGTGCGCACCCGGTGAACACGCTGTGTCGGTGTAGCTCGACATCGGATCCTGCTAATACAACCAATACACTCCACGCAGGGAGGGGAACATGGGGATGGGCAATTATTACAAGAACTACCTTCACACAGGAGGGGGGTGCAAGGGGAGGGGAGGCAGGGCGACCAATCCGCAGACAGCTTGTCGGGAGGGAGCCGCTGGTTCTGAATAGCTCGCGAAGCACTGATGTCCGACTGAAGTGTCGTCAGTGCTCGGACGAAGCCTGGTGGACGCCGGTGGGTTCCTGAGATCCTGACGCCGCTCCGAGGTCGCTGGAGGGTGGGGACAGTTGCGGTCGAAGATCTACACCACTCTGTCTTGCCGAACAGGTTTGCACAATCGAGATGCAATGACCGGTACACCCGTTGTAGATCCCCAACATGACGGGACCAACTTGGTGGGGCAACAGACAGAGAGCACTACGTACCCTCAAAAGTTGGGCACCATCAGATCACCTTGCTGGTCGTGGTCGCCGATATGGTCGGCTTCAGGTTCCTGGGAGAGCAGATAGACAGGGAGGCAATGGCCATGGTGGAATTTCCTGTAAAAAAGTCAAAACTAGACGAAACCACCTGGGTTGGCTTAGTATCGTTGAGGGTCACGACTTTGGAGAAGACAGCTTGGCCTGAAACGAAGCAGAGGATGGAGTGCTGGGGCAGACGGCGCTGCTATCTGTCCAGGGCGGACAGAGACTTTTGAACCTGGCACAGTCGTAGCAAAATGGACGCCCTGGGCGGTGGCGTTATCAAAAGATAGCAGGACCACCTCTGGATCATTGGTGACTCGAAGAAAAAGAACTCTCATTAAGAGAGTTTCGGCCTGTTCACATGGGGGAAGATGGTGCTACCGTTGCCAAGAGGTCCTCAGAAATTGGTGTGGTTCTGGTGTAGTTGCACAGAAATGCTCAATGCGATTGGTGCCGATGAAGAATCGAGGCGGGACCACTTCTGGAGCGTAGCTGGTTCGACGTAGGATGACTTTTCAGAAGGCCACTTGATCAGACTTGACCTGTGGACACCGAGAGATCTTCTGCAAATTGGGCTTCTACTTCTGCCTTAAAGCTGGGAGTA
>JANBPO010002922.1:0-24489 GCA_024336825.1 Amorphophallus titanum | reverse complement strand
AATCCAACCCTGGTCGCCAGTTGCTTGGTACACCATGCTGTCCCTGGGGCCCGCCCCGTTCTCATCAACAAGAATTCCAGAGGACGCCAATGCAAGGGCCTCTGAAAGAGCACTGCTGTGGTTACCGGAACCCTTTCCCAGTCTGGTAAATCTATGATGATTGGTGGCGTGCGTGTCTTCCTCGATGGGCGCGACGCATGAATAGCCACTGATCGGGTCATCCCCGCCAACCCTATCCGTAATTCCTATCAAGCCCTTGTCAGAAGAAGGGCGGAAAGAGAAGAAGTCGGCCGCTACGGCCAGGGGAAGTTGGCCCCGAGGCCGAAGAATTTAAGCAAGTTTGGGTCCCTAAGAGGGTCCAGCCTAGCCACCCAGCTGCTACACATGTCCGTCGCCGTTCGGATTGTGACAGGGCGGCAGTGTAGAAGGAAAGGGGTCTCCCCCTGAAAGAAGAACAAGTGGTTGCGGACCCTCCACGCCACGCAGGTTTCCGGGCCGGCGCCCGCCAAGCCAATGTCCCTGCTGTGGGATGAAGATTTCAGCAGCCCACCAATCGGGTTCGATTTGCTTACATCTCTCCTGCGGGAGGTCGACAACTGTCCCCCGTGCTACATCAAGAATGGGGTCAAGAGGAAATGACTGTGTTGGTCAGGAATTATTTCCGAGGGCTAGGCAACCCCTCATTTGGACAACAACAGCTGATGCAAGCGGCCGCAGTCAGAGAAGACTACTGTCCACCAATGGCAGTGGAAGAAGAAGAAGAAAAAAAGATGACGTCGTCAGTTGACGACAATGGTTATGAAGACGGCTTCCATATTGGAGCTGATGACACTGCCCCTCGGCGGGAAGAAAAGAGAAGAATTCCCATCTTTGAAAGGCTAACCTTTCCATATCAAGCTAAGAGGAGGGTCCACTGGCGAAAAAGAAGGATGCAAGTCTTCACCTGCAATATGGCCGGCATATTCGGCCGGTATGGGGGGCTCCCCGAAGACCCTCACGAGTTGGCTCAGTTGGCCGCGAGGCCGGGGCCAAATACTCGGAGGACCAAGGCCGCAAAAGAACTGCGAGTTGTAGCTAAGGGAAAACAACCCCTGGTTTGTCATCGGCCCGATGATGAATCAGCTGTTCTTACCACCAATGTGGTGACGACATAAGATGAAGATGAAGCTCTGTTTGATATTCTGCCACAAAATATACTCGGGGGTGCACCGGAGGCCATCCCTAGCAATACAGCCATGGACCCGGCGGTCCTAATGTTACTTCAAAAATACCGACAGGAGATAGACCTATTGAAGAAGTAATTAATAGAGAAGATGGAGCAGTCGTCAGCTTCCAAGCCGCCTGAAGTCCAGGGCGAATCGTCGTGGGGAGCAGTTCATCAAGTTGACCCTCCGCCGCTTTACACCGCTCCTCCACCATCAGAGCCAAGCCTAGTGACAACACAACAATGGCTGCCAAAGCAGCTGATGCCACCGGTGCTCCCTCAGGTGCACCAGACCCCTCTGTTGTTGTGGCCTCCACAGGCGACCACCCTGGTCACACCGTACCTACAATTGGCACATTTCTATCTGGAACCTGTTGACCCCATGGTCATGAACCAGATGATGGTGCCTACCGGGTACCATACCCACCACACCATGCTGTCAAACGGCTTCCCCCAGGGATCAGCAAGCCGCCCAAGTTTGACAAGTTCACTAAAAACTCTTCGTGCACAGTCTATTTGTGGTTTGATGTTTGTGTGATTGCCATAACTTTCTTTACGTTCATATTATGAGTCTGATACGGTGAGATGAGCACTTATTAATTGTCCGTTCATTCTTCGATATCTGAGTGATCATCATCAAACATTGAGAGTTGTGAGAGTTTGATTGTTGTTGCTTCATCATTTACTCTAGTCTGATCTTGTCTTCACTCTTCATCTCTGTGGATAAATTTATTTAAGTTTAAATTTGTCGAAAAGGGGAGGCAATCAATTCACCTCCCTCTCGATTGCCTCTTAACCGAGCCAACAAGAAAGTATCGTGTTATCTTGATTAGCGTGCCTATGTGGTTTAGAGGGTCTGGGTGACCCCATGTGTTTCGAATTTTCATACTTTTGCTAGAACGAGTCACCGTGTGTCAGTATGAGTGTGGAGGGTCTTCCCCGCACGACGTGGATTTTTCCAGAATGTGGTTTCCGAGTGGGCTATGTGTATGGCCCTAGACTATGAGTCCAGTCAACCAGCCTGGGGCTAGAGGTTTCTCGTGTGTCCCTTGGTTAGGGGATTAACTCGGCGGCTTGTGAGCTATCTTGGAAATCGTGTCACCGTGGTTTCAGACCTAGGGATTAGGCCAGATTGACGACACTATGCTGTCACATGCAGCGGTCTTGACCCGAGTCGCATTACTTAAGGACCGTTGGGTTATTAGGTCTAGTGTGCTGTCCAGAGTCTGGTGGCCTTGAGCCATCTGTTACTCCATGATTACTCGTGATGGGTGCGTGTGTGGTTTTTATTGTTCACATTTAGTGAGCCCCCACTAGTCGTAGCTTTCCTACGCACGCGTGTGCGGACCCACTTGGGAGTGGTGGAGAGCGTGACCCGAGTGAGATGATTTTTAGGCTGGTTACCGTAGGGCCCCCACACGCAGCTTGAGTCCGGACTTCGGGGGAAGAACCATCTAGAGGATCTGACCTAGGGTGCATGGTCTGTGTGTGCACACGTGGCTAGGGACATCGAACCCGCGCTAACGAGTGCGACCCCAGCTAGTCCTTATTTTGTGTTCCTGGTTACTGTACGGTGCCTCGGTCTCCACCTGGGGTGTCGTAGAGAGACACCTGAGGCTGCGGACTAAGTCGTCAGTGGACGCATCTGGCCTTACTTCTAGTGGGCAGGTACTCCCGTCACGTGACGTGAGTTGTCGTGTCGTCGGTTTTTATTTTTCATCTGTGAGACGAGATTTCATGTGTAGTTCGGGCATTTCTTCGGAGCTGAGGTCTAGAGTTTTTGGTGAGCATCACCGAGGACTTTTCCCTAGACGGCGTAGAGTTCACGACGACGAGGTCGTGACTGTGCTTCCCAACCGCATTGTTTCGATGGGCCCTTGTCTGTGAGGACAGGCCTCCACGACAGTGGCGTCGTGTCATTTTCCTGGTAGCGTGACTAGGGTGGTCCGTGTTCTGCTAGTCTCCCGACTGTGGGATCGGGGCGTTGAGTTCTGGTATAGTAGGAGTAGCTCTAGAGCCGAGATTTTACCGGCCACCGAGTCTTACTGTTCCTGTTGTTGTTGTTGTTCTTGTAGTTGTTACTTTTCGTTACTGCCGTTATTTTCGGTTGGGGTTCCGCGGGACTTCTACTGAGTCAGTGATAGGAGGCTCACCCCTGATTTTCAAGTGTGGAGGTTCTTCCTCGAGGCCCGAAGCTTTCACCGGCTAACCACCTTCTATAGGAAATTCATTCATGGGTTTAGCAGTATCACCACTCCTATCACGGATTGCCTCAAGAAGGGCACCTTTGTTTGGACTAGGGCAACCTCCAAAGCATTCCTAGAGCTCAAGGAAAAGATGACCCAAGCCCTAGTCCTTTGCCTACCCGACTTCTATAAAGTTTTTGAGGTCACTTATGATGCATCAGGGGTAGGGATTGGAGAAATTCTTAGCCAACAGGGTCACCCAGTAGCCTATTTTAGTGAGAAACTTTGTGAGGCTAGGACTAGTTACTCCACATATGACAAAGAGCTTTATGCCGTGGTTCAATCGCTTCGACATTGGAGGCACTATCCCCTACCCAAAGAGTTTATGATCTTCTCAGACCACGAGGCCTTGAAGTACCTAAACACCCAACAAAAGCTCAATGCCCGCCATGCCCGTTGGGTAGAATACATTCAGGCCTATACCTTTGTCCTCATGTACAAGATGGGTAGTGAGAATCATGTCATCGATGCGCTAAGTAGGTGGGTAGCCTTACTTTTCACTGTCCAGGTGAAAGTCACGGGGTTTGAGAGAATCAAAGGGGAATATCCAATTTACCCCGACTTTGGGACTCACTACAGCACCCTCTCCACTCAACCCCATAGAGAACATGAGGGATTCATACTCCAAGAGGGGTATCTTTTCAAGGGAGCTAGGCTATGCATACCTTGGACTTCACTTCGAGACTTCTTAGTTTGGGAGTTACACAGTGGTGGCCTAGCTGGTCACTTTGGGGTCCAAAAGAACATAGAGCTAGTTGAGAGACAATTCCATTGGCCCAGTCTCAAGAAGGATGTGACCAACATTGTGGGACAGTGTCACATTTGTGCCTCGGCCAAGCAAGTGCGGTAAAACATTGGGCTTTACAAACCCCTTCCCATCCCAGACTGACCTTGGGAGGACTTGAGCATCGACTTTATCCTTGGCCTGCTTAGGACATTGCGCAAGCATGATTCCATCTTTGTAGTTGTTGACAGGTTCTCTAAGATGGCCCACTTTATTCCATGCTCTAAGACTTCGGATGCTTCTAGGGTCGCCCGTTTATTCTTTGATGACGTAGTCCGACTCCATGGATTACCTAAGACCATTGTGTCCGACCGGGATGTGAAATTCACCATTTACTTTTGGAAAACTCTTTGGCATCTGATGGAAACCCTCCTCAAATTCTCCACTGCTTATCACCCTCAAATCGATGGCTAAACTGAGGTCGTCAACCGAAGCCTTGGGAACTTGCTCCGTTGCCTAGTCGGGGACCACCCCAGAAATTGGGATCTCTTGTTACCATAGGCCGAGTTTGCCTACAATGATTCTGTCAATAGGTCCATAGGCAAGAGCCAATTTGAGGTCGTGTATGGTTATAGGCCTAAAAAGCCTTCAGATCTTATTCCCCTTCCCCCACATGCTAGAGTGTCAGTCTCAGCTGAGTCTTTTGCATAACATATCAAAGAGTTGCATGATGATATCTGCAAGCATATAGGGAAAAACAATGAGGCTTACAAAAGGCAGGAAGATGCTCGACGGTGCCACGGCAGAGTTTTAGTAAATGCTGATTGGCTGGCTCAGATACTCATCTCTGTCGTGCATCTTTCAAGGGAAGTATCCGACCATGCCCCCTTACTAGTGCAACAGGTTTCAACCCAAAATCAAAATAGTACCTTCCACAAGCTGCGATGACTCTGCCTCTGCCCTGGTCATATGAGTAATCTAGCCTCAAGCTCTCTGCCTACCCACGCTTGCTGACCGTGGTAGTGGCGGATACTGCCCCTACTAGTGTGGGTACTGCTACTGCTGCAGAGGAAATTGGGGTGGCTGACGCGGCCGTTGCAGACAGTCACATGCCATGTGACCCGACTGGTCACATCTGAAGCAAACCACCGACACCATACACTGTTTGCCGGGATGCGACTCGCCACATCGGGGACACCCCGCATGAGAACCACCTATTGACCCCTATCGCTGAAGAGGTGCCAGCTGCTGAACACTGCCCGAAGAAGTCTGTCGCTGCTCCTTCTTCTTCTTCTTCTTCTTCTGAAAACCCTTCCTGAAGAACTTCTTGACCTTGGCGCTGAAAGATGCAGAACCTGCCGCTGACGCCGCCGGAGTCGAAGCTCCCGAACTACCAGAAGGAAGCTGGAACGTGCTCTGTTGCTGGGTAGTCGTCTACTGGCTACGGCCTGACAGGGACTGCCCCTGGCTAATCGGTCCTCGATTCCTCTGCATATCCAGCTCCAAAGACGCCGCTACACGAGAAGCCGTCTCCAAATCAGTGGCAGCGTTTGCGATCAAATGGTGCCTCAGCTCCTGCCTCAAGCCCTAAACAAACTGCTCGGTCTTCACTCTCTCATGCTCCATGATATGAGGTGCATAACAACCCAGCTCAACAAATCGGGCCTTGTACTGCAACACAGACATGTCGCCCTGTACCAGATCCAAGAACTGACGCATCCTTTGCGTGGCAATATACTCTGGGCAGTAAGCATGCTCGAAAGCACTGACGAAGTCGCTCTACGAGATCTGCTCAAGGGTGCGAGACTGAAAAGACGTCTTCCACTCAGAAGACCACCACACTCGAGCTGTGCCCTGCAACTGGTTGCAGGCCAACATCACCTTGTCCTCCGCAGTACACCGCATGGAACCGAACACCCGCTCCATATCGTCGAGCCAACTCCGAGCCAAATCAGGGTCTGGCTGGCCGCCATAGTAAGGTGGATGGAACTGCATAAAATCCCTCACTGCTCGGCCTAGCCCACCCCTGGTCGACAAGCCCTCACCAGCCTCTCTGTCGAACTATTGAGACATGAGCTGGTACATGCCATGGAAGAAATCCTCGACCCCCAAAATCCTCGCGGTATCTGCTGCCTCGGTGGCCACTGGTGGCACTCTACTCTACTCCTCTTGCTCCTGCTGAACCTCCTGCTGGATCTCCTGCTGAACCTCCTGAACCTCTGCCGACTGTCCCTGCTGAGAGCGAGTCCTCTGCCTCAGCGCCATGCTCGCTCCTCACACTGGCAAAAGATAGGAAACACAGAAACGACAAGGTCAACAAAAACATAAGGTGCCCGATGCCAGCGTCAACTGTACATCATTGCTGTAGATTAGTGGACCACTACAATTACTTATGATTCTCGTATAATCCCACAACCGCGCTCTGATTCTAGCTGTAATGACCTGAGAATCCGATTACCGGGAAGGCCCGATAACCCGAGACTTGAACTGCCACCCACGAGTCCGAAGACTCAGAAGGGTTAATAGGATGGTGTGGAGACTACACAAGTATCACAAATAATTATAGAAATTAAAATAGTTTATATAATTAAGCAGGAAATTAACTCCTGAAGCAGCCGTTCTAGGGTTTTTCTTACTCCACGAAACTATTCTCTTTGGTGAAGCCCATGAACCTTTTTTTTACTGGTCCTAAGATGACCTGGTCGGGCCAATGAGACAAGAAAACCTCAGCAAGCCTTAATATGAATGTAGAAAGTTTGTGGGCAGGCCACTTGACTGGCAGCATAAGGCTCAATTCTACAACAGGGATATGTAGTGTGTTATCGAGGCCCACATTGGGTCCCTTTGGCTGAAAGGTCTCCATGTACAGAAACAGGTTCAAGGCCCATTTTTAATATAGCGGTAGTATATAAACAGCAGTATGTTCTACATTTTGGGCTCCACCATGCATTCCACTGGAGTTCCTGCCAGGTACATTGGGATGACTGCATGAGCATATGGACATCCTTTCTGCATGGGAGAAATTCTAGATGGTCTACGAAATACACAACCTTGAACTGAAAATGGTCAGATGGGAATCATAAAGTTACTTGACAAGAATGGACATCCTTTCTGCATGGGAAATTCCTAGATGGTCAAGTCTCATTCTCTTTCCTAAACTCCAATACTAGATGAGCCAGGAGCATGAAGCCTGGATATAAATGATCACGGAATTCGATGTGCACCAGTTTTTTTAGAACCCACAGGCCCCAACTGTTCATGTTCTATAATGGATTTGCCTCTAATGTAACTTAATCTTCCGTGTGAACCAAATCGGATCCTCTAACCTTGAACCTGCACCACTATATAGTTTCTCATCTCTGTGGAACTGAACCCCACTACCTTGGACCAGAGTTTGGCTCACCATGCGTTGTATTTGTGAAAGTAGGCCCTGCAGTCCTGGATTGTCCATAGATTATTACAGTATACTCTTAAAACATGAAGAACTTATATAGGCCAGCCTAAAAATGTATAACTCATTGGGTCAAAAGGTTGGGTGTTTTTGATGCTGTCGCTGTATGATATTGGCAATTGACTGGAGCCATGTGTATAGCACTTCCATTCAAGCATTCTGTAGTTGTTTGATGATCATGAAGACTGAAGATGGATTTCCTGGATTTTTGAATTCACATATGGAAAATGGTTTTAATAAACAAGAGCTGTTTTCATAACTAGTGTGCTTTGAAAGCTGTTTTATATTCATGCAGAGTCCACCTCAACTTGATGTCCCTCTTCAGTTAACTGAAAACAAACCAGATTCCAAGTCCAAGGATGTACAATGGGATGACGAGGAAGTTCTCATTCAGACCCTTGAAACATTTTAAGGTATGGGTATTGTTCATTCAATCTCTTGAAGCTTTTTAGCCTATGGATTGTCTCACTAGTGAAGATGCTTCGAACGCTTTCAATCAGTTGAAGGTTACAATGGAAAATCATTTCCCCTGTATGTCAACCTCTCTATCTTAGATGCATGCATTGCATTACGTCTACCTAAGTCCACCTGGCATTCCAATTTCATATCTATTCTGGACAAATGAACTAGTAAACTACCACTTATACTGCAGTGGTATGCCTATTGTAGGCATCTGAGTTGTGATCCAAAGCCGCATGTCTTTGTTCCTTGTTTAATAAATGCCTTTCAGAGGTATCATAATGTCTCAGCATAGTTACCCACAAGTACCCCCCCTATTAACTTTGTAGCTTGTATACTGTGCAGACGGCTGTGCTGCCATAACAAATGCATAATCCTCGTGCAGAAGTGTTGGAGCACGTTCTTGGGAATGCCTCTCGCTGAACAGAGAGCTGGAATGCTCTCGGTCAGTCATTTGACAGCCAGAACAAGTGGATAATGATGAGCTGAAGGTGCCGGAACATGATAGATTTCAGGCAGTGATCGAACAAGAATTATACTAAAGAATAATGGTCCAGCACTTTTCTTTAATCGACAGCTTTGCCAAAGCATCGAGTACTTCTTTTTAATTCATTCATGGAAAGAAAATTTCATTTCCTAGGGATTGATATTGCACCATTGCACAGAGTCATCCCTGTGTCATATAGTCAATCTGTATTAGGTCTCACCTCTATTTGTATATTATTGCAACAAAGTAGTTTTAGTTGATGAATGGAATCAAATGTTTTAGCCGGAGATACCGTTTATTCAATTGTTGTTTTGCCAAATTTTCTCCTGATAACACAGGATGATTAACTTCTGTTTGACATAGCATGATTGAGTGGTTCAGTATAAACTCCATGTGGCCTCACCTAGGTGACAAACCAAGATGGCAAATACAATTTGGGAGGAACCTTAATGAAGTGGAATTGCAAGAGTTCATTCAATTGTCTCACATTCTAGAGCGTTAGGTGTATTTTTGTAGGGAGAACAGATGACAGGAGATGGAGATGGGAAAAGTCAGGGAAATCCTCTTTCAAATCTGCCACTCAGTTATTGGCACAAGGTAAGAAAGTTCCTTGACATAAGCAGGTGTGGGACTCTAAATTACCTGTCAAAATCAGAATATTTCTTTGGAAGATAGCCTAGGGGAGAATATCCACTGCTGACAAGAGTTGTGAAGGTTATTCCAGACATCAGACGACAGTGCTTTTTCTGTGGGTACTACAGGGAGACTCGAACCTCTATTTCTGAACTGTGGTATCATACTGACCATTTGGAATCTGTCGGGGTTTCTGGAACAAGACAGAATTGCATGAGGGATTGGATGTTAGAATGGATGAGTTATAACCCTGTACACACATCCAAGGATGTGTGGAGGAGGAGCTTTGCAGCCTTGTTGTGGTCTCTATGGAGAGAGAAACATACTGTTTAAACAGGAATTATACATCCTTCCACTATAACTCAATGTATCCGATGTCTTCATGAGTGGAACTTCAGTGTGTCTGGAGCCAACTTTCGAACAGTCGTCCTTATTGTTCAAAATGGGGAGGCGGAAAAAAACTTACTATGCAATCTGGCCTCCTCTCCTTTTTTTATTTTCTTTCCAGTGGTTGTCTTCAGTGGGGATGGGGGTATTGCTACCATCTTGGCAGGCATCTTCTCTTTTCTTTTCTGCGCTGCAAGTGTTTTTCTTCAGTGTACTCCCTTTTTCTTGAATGAGTTGTAGCCTTTTGGTCACCTTCCAAAAAACATAGAATGATTAACTTCAGCACGCACATAAGAGGCGTTACGGGCCAATTCACTTGAAGTTCTTTACATGCTGTTGAACTCGTGAATGGTGGTGAATTCCCTAATCAGCTACCCAAGGAAGTCAAACAGAATTGTTGTGATGCTTCATGAGCAGATACAGCATGGGACATACGTTGCGGAAGAGAAGTAAACTCAGATTTAAAGGACGCGCAACTGATTGATGCAACTACATTGTGCGAGGGATGGTCATCAACGATCTGGCGGAGATAACCCGCGTTACAAAGCCCGAGCGATTGTGAGAAATAATAGATGAGCATTCGGTATTATTTAACCTGACGGCTCAAACTGACACAAGGATGGAACCTCTCTGTTTCCGAAGAGTACATGCAGCCGTCCTACACCGGTCAACGCAGAAAAAAGGGTGTCATGTGTGAAGGAAGAGAGAACGAACCTCGTGGGAACGTCAAAATTCTTTAGCTAGAATAGAATTTGGGTCACATCTCTTTTTACTTGTTATACACTCCCAACATCTGGAAGTAGAGCAGAGGTTCCACACAGAAAACCGCGTCGTCTCCTGCTTTGGCCCACGGCTGCATAGCTTTCTTGTACTCTTCTTCTTGTTAACTCGTCGCGTTCACAAAGCTCTCTAGACGAGTGGCGACCGGGAAGTCGTCCCTCCAAATAACCCATCTTCAGAACTGGATTCCCACCTTTACACACCCATGCTCCCTCTGTCAGTGTTTGCCACAGAGACCAACCCTACAAGGTTCGTGGAAGCGTAGATACTGTTAATGACATGGGAGCTCGTCTGGCAAAGCAACTTCTCATGGGGTCACTTTTCTCGCCCCACGAGGTGACCGCCGTTCCCACGCAAGTTCCCACATTTCTATTGTAATGCGGGTGACTTCTGGACGGCCAATCTTACTCTTTCACATGTTCCAACTCATGGATAGAAGCCACCAAGATGCATCCAATCCACTTAGGAGCAGACGTGTGAAAGGATTGAAGAACAGCCTACTAAGGGTGCGTTTTGGTGGTCTGTCACATGATAGAATTTTTTCAAAATTCTCTACAGAGAGAAAAAGGAGTACAAATATCACACTAGCTCTCGCCTCCACCCTCCTCTCTCCTACTCTCTGCCTCGCTCTCCTCCTGAGGGCCCACCTATGGAGGGGGCTTGGGCCCGCTGCTCTACATCACCCCTCGGGCGAATCGAGGAGTCGGTCATGTAAGAAGTGCTGGCAAAAGCGCTGGAGTGTCCCACTGCTCGTGCACGCTCCCTGCCTCGCTGAAGCCACTCCTCTGTGATCCGGAGTCGCTCCTACACGACGCCCAGCTGCATCCTAAGGTCCGCAAGCTCGCGCTCGTATGCTGCTCGCTCCTCCCTCTCTCGAGTGCGCTCCCTCCGCTCCACTGCAAGGAGCACCCTCAGCTCGGACACCTCCCTGGGCAGCTCCTCTTGCTAACCCTGCGCCTGCTCAAGCTCAGCAATCCACTCACCGCGGGAGGTAACCTCGGAACGCGATGCTGATAGCTGCTTCTTTGCCTCGGTCAGCTCTATAGCCTGCACCATATCACATCATCATTAATTTTTTGAAAAGGAAAGGGAAGAATACATGAATATTATTCACAAAACAAAACTCACCAGCACATGGCGGTCGCGGCACTCTCTCACAACGCAAGCAAACGATGCCTATAGCTCCTCAGTCTGAACCAAAGAAAAGAAAGCAATAAGATTTCATGAACAAGTAATGGCATAATTGAATTCAAGTTTAAATGCTTACCCGAGCGGCGAGCTCACGCTCCGCCTCCTCTGCTCGAGCAACTACAACTGCGAGCTGCTCCTCTAAAACCTTAGTACCGGTGCTCAGCCCCCTCGAGCTAGAAGCACCGCCGGTCCCCCTCACCACTGCTCCCTGCTGAGCATGCTGCATCAAGAAAGAACGATCATCAGTGGCTAATCATCAATAATTCAGGGAATCATTTACATATGCATAATAAACACTCACCAGGGTCTCCAGATCAGCCCGTGTGGCTGCTAACTGGGCCTCCAAGCTGTGGAGATGGACTTGCATGTCCATCGCCACTAGGTCCCGCGCATCCTGCATTCATCACATGGTTAGTCGCATAATAGGCATAACATCATGTAGGAAAAAGAAATGCATTTCATTTACTTACCCCTGTGACCCTCATCTGGGTCGGCCAGCGTAGACCTCCCAGTAGCGCAGGAGGTACTCAGAGCTGTCGACCACCTGGGAGGTGACTCTGGTGCCACCATGCTGCCAGTCCGCGTACTGGTCCGTGAACCTCACCCGCCAGTCGATCGCCTTTGTCCTCTCGCGGGTCTTCCTCCCGATCCTACGTGGCTCCGCGACCTCGACCCACTCTTGGTGAAGGCCAAGGGTCCTTATCACGAGGCATAGGTGCAAGGGCTCAATCTCGTTTAGGCAGTGAACCCAAAGCTCACACCCAAAATGAGGTCGTCCTGCAGTCACCCAGGGCTGACCCTCCTCGGTCATGCCCTGGTAGGGTCTCCACACCACCTACATTCATAACAACAAATCATTAGTCAATCATCACATCATATATACACATGCATATCATTCATAAGGAAGGAGTACATACCAGTGAAGCGGGGTAGTCTCAGAACTCTCATCGGAGCACGTGCAACTCATAAGAATGCAGCACCCCACTCACGAATGGTAGCCACCGCTGTGCCAAAGGGAACGTAGCCTCGTGCCCCGGACGGGGGTCGACTCATCCCATCGGCATATACAGGATTTGTAATTTAAATGAGATTTTTCGGTGGTATGGATGTCGAGGAGAGTTTCCCCAGTGTTTTCCCCTCGTTAGAGGTGAGTAGGGCATGGATTGGCACCTCAGAGGGTGTTTTGTCTAGAAACACCCCGCAGAGGGCAGCCATAATGATGCCCTCTGGGGTCTATTGAGAGGCCAAAGGCCTGGCCGCCCAGGTCTGGTGGGGGGCCACCAATGTGGTCGCCCATGTCTTGTTGCCTAGGTGGGCGGCCACCTCTCTGGCCCACCATGGGGCAATGCAGCATTGGAGAACGGCAAGCTCTCTGATGGCCATCAGAGGAAGGTGCCCTAGAGGGCGGCCAAAGAGCAGGCCGCCCAGCTCAAGGGGACGGCCATCAGGTTGGCAGCGCAACCCAGTGTCTCTCGGACACCCCTGTCGATCTGGTTTTGTATTCTCGGGTGTCAATGGTTGATATGGTTCTATAGAGAGTGTACCCACATGATTCTATGTGGCCATGTGATTTTGTGTGACTGCGGAGGGTCATTCCTGCGTGATTTGGTATGTTCGCAGAGAGTTGTTCCCGCATGAGTTGAATGGGCTGACAATTAATGGTTTTGTCATTCGGCCTTATGTGATTATGGTTTGGCAACATAGAGTCGCATCGTACCATAGTTTGTGTGTGAGTTGGTGGCACTCTGGTGGTTTCCTTTTGACTGCATGGTTTGGCGATGTGGTGTATGACCCACGAGACAGTTGAATCGGTTCCTGTGGGCCCCTATGTGGGTGTAGGCGTTGAGGAAGTCATGTACATTCTCAGAGTAGGTGTCGAGGACTCTGTTTACTATGGGCCATCCTGAGTCTGGGCTAGGGGAAATTTGGTGGCAGGACCTAGACGAGGATCTATCTAGTGTGTGCGTACACTTAGTCGGGGCTTGAGTACTGTGCTATTGGGTGCAGAGGCACGTACCCTATGTCATGGCTACAGGACACAATCGTGTTGTTGGGTGCAGAGACACAGACCTCGACCAGTCCTTGTATGTGTGTGTGTATGTGTGTGTCTCACTACCCTGCTCATGGACAGTGTGTGGGCTGTGTGCAAGGCCGGAGGTGCAGTATAAGACGTCAGCGAATGCATCTGGCCTGGTTACTTGTGAGCAGTGGTTCTTTCACCAGTTGAGTTCGAGGCTTTTCTTGATAGCAAGGTCGAGGTCTTTCCGACAAGAGGTCATTGTTCTCCCGAGGGTGGAGGTCATACTTTCATGATCGTGTGGTCTTGGTTGTAATTTTTCCAGTCGAGGTGGCCGAGGCTTCCCTATTACATGTAATGGTAATGTCTCTGTGATTCAGAGCAACTAATTAATGGGCGGCTGTGTGACAGTGTTCAAGGTAGTTCCACATGTTATGTTTCACCTGTTATCTGATACTGTTGTTATTGTTATTATTTATTGCTATTGTATTGTCGTGGGGATCCACAAGACTCCTACTGAGCCAATAAGATGAAGCTCACCCCTTCTTCTTTCAGGTGTGGCGTTACCTCCATGAGGTCTGGCGATTCTGCTTGGTGCCAGCGATGATTTTTAGTCACCAGCTTGTCAGAGTCGGGCACTACAAGAAAAGGCGAGATTTTCGACGGACTATATTTGTCGTAAATCTATCAGAAAAATTGTTGGAAACTATTTTTCCGACAGACATCCGTCGGAAGAGGTCCGTCGTCAGCCCCGTGTGCACACTCAGACCATACGCCCTAGGCCTGTCCTCTAGCTGGTAATTCCCCCTAAGCCCAGACTCGGCTATATGTGGGGGCCCTACGGTAACTAGCCTACTCACCCTCTCACTCGGGTCAGCAGCTCCACCACTCCCGGGTGGGTCAGCACACGCGTGTTATAAGAAGGCTACGACTAGTGGACGTGTCACCGGAAGAACGGACTCACAAGTCACTAAAAATGACTCCGGAGGTAGACAAGTATAAGGATCACTCCTCGTACAATACCGACTCATGGTGATGTAAGCTAAAGACGCCACATCCCGGGACCCCCACGGCACCCCACACATGGTCCCCACATGTTGCCTAGCATCAGTTAGACTATGGGTCAGCACATGGATCGAGGTTCGCTCACCCGGGACTCGAATCGACATGGAAGAAATCACCGGCTGGGCCTCAGACGATGAACGGTCCATCATTGGCCGCTCAAGGATGAACGGCTAACCTGTAGCCGTGCGTGGGAGAAGGACAGTCCAACCTAGCTGTTCATCAACCCAACGGCAAGAAACACGAACGGCTGGATGCTAGCCACTCAAGAGAAGGGCGGCTAGAACCTCGTCGTTCAAAGGCATGGGCGGACCCATCTGGGCCGCTCATCCACCAACGGTATGATGAGACGAACGGCCAGAATGTGGCCGCTCATGGGGACACACGGCTATCCCCTAGCCGCTGACCCCGAACACCACGTAACGGTAACAGACAACGGTCAGAAACTCACGGGATGCACGGTTGGTTTCGGGCCGCTCATGGGATGAGCAGTCGCACCACTGGCCGCACTTGCCAGCCGAAGGGCGGTCAGGCCAGGGCTACACAAAGAGGGACGACTGACTCTCAACCGCACCAGGGGGATGGACGGTCTGACACGGCCGTACCTCCTCCAATGGTAAAAACACAAGTGCAGCTGGACCCTAACCGCACAAGGGAAGGGCGGCTAGGACCTCACCTCACAAGGCATGTGCGGACCAACCCTGGCCGCACCACTTGCCAACGGCACCAGGTGACGTACGACCAGCCCCTGGCCGCACGAAGGGTCATGCGGCCAGACCCTGGCCGCACACCCCAATACACTGTGCAATGGTCAAAAACTCAGGGGATGGGCAGTTGACATGGGGCCGCACATAGGGGACGTGTGGTCCCACGACAGGCCGCACAAGCCCATAGCGCTCCGAGCCGAAGTGCGGTCCCCACTGGACCGCACATGGGGATGTGCGGGCCCTGGTTCGACCGCACAACCCTCACCGGTGCGAAAATGGTGAACTCGCCGAATTTCGCCCATTCCGGCCCTATACAAGCTCCACGGAGGGAGAAATGAAGGAAAAACAACCCCCAAGCCCCCTAGCATGCTTCTACGCCCCTAAAATGCGGAATCGCGACTCAAAACGGTGGATCAGGTGAACTCTCCCCGCGGCATGGTTCTCCGTTCCCGGCGCGAAATCACCCACGCTCGACCTCGTCTCGGCCTACAAACCACGGGAATGGAAGGCAATGAGCTAGGAAACATCACCCTACCTTTGCTCCGCGTTGAGGCGTGCCGATCCGAGCTCAATCTGAGAAGAACGCCGTTAAGAACCTCGAGCCTTCACGCTTCCCACGCACGCTGCACGCCCGCGCGATCGCCTCACCGTCACCCACGTCGTCGCGCCGTCTTTATTTCGACTTATGTGGATGAAAATATTTGAATGTAAGCTGATGATTCGAAAAATTTTATTTGCGCTGCAATAATGTCTCAATGTTTATGTGAAAATTATCTACCGTGATTGTACCGTTTGGGTTGTCCCACTGTGATGTCTCGATTCGAAATCCGACGTGAGTCTTTACGACTGGACCGGGTTTACGAGTCAGGGCGTTACAAAGAGTGATATCAGAGCCTAAGGTTGAGAATTTACATAAATGATCATCAACTTAATCCACATTTTAAAAGACTTAAACTTGTAGGTAGTTATGATGAAAACTTAACTGAATAATTACATTGTCAGACTATGGCGGGAGGAGGTCGTTGTGCAATTCAGAATGACGATGCTCAGGAGGAGCTGAGAGGACCCCCATCACCGCCCCCACCACCTTTGGTGGATTTTGGGATGTTCATGCAAGGCATGGTTCAAGCTATGCAAACCCACGCTCAGACCCAGATGGCTCTTCAGGCGCAACTCCAAACCCAAGCGGCATCACCCCAGGAGCAGGTTTCCGGAGGGGTGACTATGATGGAGAGATTTCGGCGGATGGCGCCACCCTCTTTTAAGGGGGAGAGTTAGCCAATCATGGCTGAAAACAGGCTCTGTGAGATAGAGAAGATTTTTCGGGTCATCCAGTGTGCGGATGAAGATAAGACAAGTTTGGCGGCATACATGTTACAGGAGAGAGCAGACGTATGGTGGGCGTCCGTATTGAGGAATCAACCTGACAGGTTAGAGCATGAAATTACTTGGGAAGAATTCAGGGAGCTATTCACGACAAAGTACATACCGGAGGATGTACAAGACAAACTGGAGCAAGACTTTTTGGCCCTAACTCAAGGGTCAATGACCGTGCTCGAGTATGAGGCCAAGTTCGCGGAATTATCAAAATATGCACCGCATATTGCTATAGATGAAAGGAGGAAGGTGAAGAAATTTGTGGCGGGATTATGACCGTTGCTTCGGACCCGCCTAGTTGCATTGGATCTTGCTACGATGGAGGCGGCTCTTGGCGCGACATACCGTCAAGAGAGCGACATGGAGTTATATAAAGAGGAAAAGAGGACTTCAAAAAAGAGACCATCAGCACCATTTCACTGGTATGACAAGGGCAAAAAGGTGATGAAGAATCCGTCGTAGTCATTCATGACAGGGAAGATCACACCATCAGCAAGGAGCAATGATAAACCAGAATGTAAACACTGCGGCAAGCGACATGGCGGGGAAGTGTGTTGGATCGCCACTGGCAGCTGTCTCCGTTGTGGCGAGAAGGGCCACATGATCCGAGACTGTCCGAAGATGATGCAGCCTGTAGTAGCTTGGCCAATAGCAGCAGCAGTAGCGACAGTAGCAACCAGACCAGTAGAAGCATGACCCGCAGGGAGACCCCGGGCGCCAGCTCGGGTATTTGCATTAGCTAGAGAAGATGCTGATCAGGTAGAGGATCTCACAGAAGGTACTATCTCTATCAACGGTATTCATGCTAGAGTATTATTTGACACCGGTGCAATACATAGTTTTATTTTTGAGAGGTTTGCTAGTCAATTGCATGAAGAACTCAGAATTGAGTCATTAGACCTAGACGTGAACCTGTTGGTACACACACCCGCAGGAGCGGTGTATACCAAGAGACATATACCCTCACTGTCAGTTAATATAGAAGGAAAATTCTTCTAAATGGATTCAAAAACCCAATAAAGATCTAGCACGACCCAATAAAGATCCAGCAAAGATCCGCGGTGTTATAGTCCTCCCCTCCTTTAAGAAATTTTATCCTCAAAATTTAAGGACCAACAAGGGTAAGGCAGGGAAGAACAACCCGATAATTACAGACACAAAATACGAGAAACAAAGTTCAGAGGAACAACGTCAGACTATTGTCACAGATACACGCTTGGGAGTGAGCACGATCACAAGTGAACACAAGTCTGACACCTCTGAAGCAAAGCAACGTCGCTTACATCCCACAAGACAAGAGACACGACTGCCAGAGTAACAAACACCGAGAAATGAATCGACAGAATCGACAGGCACAACCAACATCAGCTTACACAAGGAAACATAGTCCTCTCAGCTGACAGCCTAACGATATCATCGGCTCTAGTGCTAAAGGAGATAGGGAACACCAGGCACACAGGATGCCAATGATGATTACACGGAGGAATGATAGCAAAATCAACATCACTGGACCACACACAACATTAAGTCAGTCCTCACTCAGATATCACATCTGATCGAGTCGCGAGCTACTCCACAGGGAAAAGGAGCACAGCAAGCTACTGACGAGACAATGGTCCAGCACATAAACGTAGAATCATACGAAAATAGCACTGGTAAAAACAACAACCAATGACAACAGCACCTGTAGGATTCTGGCTTCGTACATCACACAGAACCACGGAACACACTGCAAGTAGGGCCGTATCAAGGCACGCTGTAGCTGAGCACACGACTACAGGGAGCGAGTCATGCATCTGGCCGTCCACCAGGGAAGACCCACAACAATTGAAACCAATCGCAAAATGACAAGAGAAACCATAATCTCGGGGAACACATCTCAAGGATTACGAACACACCTCGAGAGTACAACACCCACGAGAAGGAATGCAGAGTAGAGGGTGCTTATCAGTAGGGAAGCTGACGATTTCCCCAACACTCACAAATGCCACACTAAAAATAGAGAAATGACCAAAAATGACACGGTCACGACAACGTCTAAGCACATGCAGCTAAGACGGAGTCACATCGAGAAGGAGCAATTCTCTCGACCAGTCAGAATTGTACGAAAAGATCCTCGACTCGTGGGTCATCAGCCCACACGCTTCCGCTGCGCACTCAACAGTGCACGAAGGCATCAGAAAGATCCTCAGCCTTCGCATCTCAGTACACACTAGGCGTCATCACAATCCCAGAAAATCACAATGTAACACGTCTCGAGCACTGATCTAGCGAGCAACCGAATAGAAAAAGCCTAAGTGCAACAGAGAAGAGCACTAGCTTCAGCACAAAGCCCAAGGAAAAGCATTAATCTCAGCCTACATTTGCATCCTGTAAATGACAAATGAGCCTCACATCACTTCGGCCGTAGGACATGGCATGACAAAAATACAGTATGCAACCACTCTCGACACAGAAATTAGGTCTAAAGCCATGCAACCATAAAACAAGGAGGTGATCAGGCCCAAATTAAATTGTCCACACTTGAGCAGGCTCAGGACAAGGCAGTACTGGAATGGCAATCCCAAGGCCAACCTCACCAAGAGATCCACCGAACGACATGGGAAGCATCGAGCTTAGCAACAAAAGCTCACCAAGAAGGGAAGAGCCTAGTTCGCTCGAACAGCTTCTCAGCCAAATGGTCAAGATGGAGAAGGATTGGAAGGAGAGGAGAGATGATAATGGCATCATCAACATATGTGAGCAAGATGATTTTACAAGCTTCCATAATCAAGTGGACGTCATCTGCCCACCATTCATATACCCCACTCATTCACGTGGCCCCCCACCTCCGCATTCACCTTCACCTAATCACATCACTCATTCATATGGCCCTCCGCCTCCACCTCGACATTCATACACGTAAAACCCTCCATATCAACATACACCTCCATCACCCATTATTGTGCCTTCCCCACGGCGTCCACTTGAATTGGATGATTATGTATAGTTGGAGACAACACATGATAATGAAGTGTTTCAAGAGGCACCCATTCCTAGTTTCCTCCACTTTCCTCTCCCTCTATTACCACAAGATGACCCCCCTGCTTAGGACGATGCCATCGTCCCTAATCTAACTCCATTTTTGAAACCTACTGGTGTTACGATGATGGGTCGATACTCTAATCCCCAACACCGGCACACCACAAACCGTCTCCTACCCTTCAAAACTCTCGCACCCCTAAAATCTGACATTTCCAACATGTCAAACCCTTCGCTATTACACCTCCAATTCCCAAACCATCAACCTCCATGCCACTGGCCTCCACCGAACCTCCCACTAAACACCCCATCATACCTTCATTAACCTCCATAGCACCGGCCTCCGCCAAGTCCACCACTAAACCATCTCCAACTAACCTTCTATTGCCACCACCTCGGACCTCCATTATCCCCACGACCCAAAGACCAATCCTTCCTATTCCACTACCTAATCCTTTACCCAAACCCATGGCTAACTCCGAGCAGGGCCCATTTATTGTTGCACTCAAGGCAACCCTGTCCGCTTCTTAGCAAGGGGAGAAGCTCGACGTGCTAGAGCCTCCACTTCCACTTACCCTTCTGTTAACACCCTCCATCAAACCTTCATTATCCATTGAGCCTATTGCCTCCGTCATGTCTTCCACCACCTCTTGGAGTGGGTGTACCTCCACAAGTATACATGCCGAAGAAGCTACTCAAGAGCCGGACAAGAAGGATTCGATTATGGCTATGTTATTCAAAGTTCAAGACTTTATCTGTCGTATGCCGGTCCATGTTCTTGTGCCGGGCATGTTTGAAAAGCCTCCACAAGTGCTCACTGAAGAAAAATGTTGAGAATTGATATCATGCCAACCCAAGGCCAGAATCGTCAAAGTTACTTTACTCATTGGGCATGACACATTCAAGGCTCTCATTACCCCTTGTTTTATTATAGTACAAGTTCCCAATCAAGAGAAGGGGTTCTCCTCAAACATTATAATGACATATGCTTCTGCCAAGGAGATGATGAAGCCTATGCTTAAGGGTGGAGTAGGGCACCCTTTACTGGATGTCCTCAACATCATGTCTACTTCATATTTACCTCCACGCAAGGGGCAGGCAGTTTCATCAACACGTTTGTTCAAGTTCCTCACACCGAAAGGGGAGCCCCCATGGGTTGACATTATGAATTTATCAAGGGGACTATACGAGAGACTTGCCATGACAAGAGTACTCCCCCACAAGTGGGTCTCGTCAATGCTCTCCATGCTTGTTTATCAACGAATGATGTCGTGAACATCAAAGGCAAAAAGGCAATGACTTCACCAAGTATTTGTCCAGGAAAGGCAAAGCCTTCTGCACGGTGGGCACGTCATACCTGCTAGCTACATCCCAACCACTCTCCCAGCCCCTCCACCATCCCATTCCACCCCCCAACCAATCCTCATAGCCATCCCACCACCAATCCTTGTTGTACCTTCACCCATCCCCACCCCTTCCTTCACCTTTTACCATTCAGCTAAGGCCAGTTTGCAGGTAGTATTGAAGGGTCTAGTTGCAGAGTCGGCCCTGCCAACACCTCGACGTTCCAGAAGACAAGTCATACATTACTGGAAAGCTCTTCAAGTCAGCTTCGCAGGCGAGGTGGTCCCTCCTCCATTCGACGTCCGTTCTGTTCGGTGGAGCCATCCTCGCCAAACTGCGCTGACTGTCTCTAGCAGACAGATAGAGATGACTTGTAGTAGCCCTCACGATCATATCGATGAGGATCTTGGTGCTCCTTTAGCTGGAGCAAAGAACTACCATTCCTCTGTCCAACGCAGCAAGCGCAGCATCGATCGGAGCCTGGAGCCCCCCGTTCCAATTTTTCTCCCCCAGGTGCGCAGATCAGTCCAGTCAGGACCTAAACAGACACCCCTTCACTCAACGAGCTCTATCTCTCTGCCCCGACCTCCTCTGGTGTTCTTTCTATTTGCTGCTCGAAGAGGATCCGACCATGAATGTTGCTGTTCAGTCCAGCCAAATTTGGACACTAGGAGCATTCGTGGTGACCATTGTCTTCCTGCAACAGCATTCTGGGATCAGTCAGATCCAGAATGGAATGGTCCAGTTCCAGAGCTTGCCCCAGCCTCCGCCGTCATCTGGAAGTTCCAAAAAAATTCAAGAGCCCTCCTGGATCAATCAGCAAAGAGTTGGCACTGGTTTCAGTGACTTCCAAGTTCGGTAGAGCCCATTACGGTGTCAACGGCGACTACCTGTCAAGCAATCACAGAAGCGGGCAGAACTGGCAAAGGGGTCAATCGGCTTCCTCTTTAGCTACCCTCCCTACCCCGCCTGGCCAGCTTAGCACCCCTCCCTATGTGGAGGTAGTGTTTGATTGTAACCTTAATCTCCCCACCCCTAGTTCCCCCTCCTACGTGAGAAGTAGTTCATGTAATCTATTAAACAAGGAGAAGCTTCATCGACGTAGTGTGCGGGGAACCCACACTTCCCCACTCGCCCCGTCTCCTGCCGGGATCGGCGTCTTCACGCCGATCAGGTGAGCTCCTGACCACACTTCTCTGCTGGATTAATTTTGCTTGCTTAGTATTGAATCTTAGTGCTGTCGGTCAGCGAGTGAGTGCTCGGACTATATTGTAAATTACGTGAGTAACCTCCACGGGTGAGTTGCAAGAGAAACCTTACATCCCACGCCCTTGGCATGCCGGCCACCCACTGACTTGGGTATCCCTAGCCCATTGGGTCCTTCCCCAACTTGCCAAGCCCTTGGAACCTTAAGGTCCAACCTCAGACCCTCATCCCCATCGCCGGTCCACCTACGGACCCGGGTGTGCACGACACGGTAAACCCGCTTGAGTGGATCCACCGTTTGGTTCGATTGCTTGTGAATTTAGGTCCAAGGGGTTGTGTCACATCAAATTGGTATCAGAGCAAGTTCAAGACTTGTCTCTACTAAGTCTTGTCCTAGGGCCATTGCATCCATCCCCCCCAAACATCATCACTTCCCCATTCCTATGACTACCTCTTACCAATCACACCCATCGCTTTCACCTCTCCCAATGGCTCCCAAGTCAAAATGATCCTCGCAAAGAGCACATCGCAGTTGTATCATCCGCGAGTCGATGAATTGAGAAATAAACTCATCGTAGGGTTCCGTAGATTATACGAGAGAAAAACTCATACGGAAAGTAAAACTCAACTCGGGAGCTACAAAAGCGTTCTGAAACTCTCCCAAAAGGATCCGAAAGACCCAATAGAGATCCGATAAAGATTCGGGATGTTACAGCCTCCCCTCCTTTAAGAAATTTCACCCTCGAAATTTAAGGACTAGCAAGAAGGAAGAAGCATGGAAGAACAACCCAACGGATACAACTACAAAACAACACAAATCACGAGAGATACGGTTCAGAGGAGCACAGTTAGACCCCAATCACGAATACATGCTCAGGAGTGAGCATGACACAAGTGAACACAAGTCTGACACCTCTGAAACAAGGGCAACGTCACTTACGTCTCAGGACAAGAGACACGACTGCCACGATAGCAGATACTGAGGAAACAACACGACAATAAGGCAAGCGGCAGCTACACAAGGAGATACAATCCTCACAGCTGACAGCTCGACCACCTCATCGGCTCTAGTGCTCTAAGGTGACAGGGAACACCAGGCACACAGGATGCCAATGATAGATTTACCGAGAAATAGAAACAACAACACAACAGCACCTGCAAGATTCTGGCTCTGTACAATACACAGAACCACGTAACACAACTGCAAGCAGGGTCACATCAAGACACGACAGCAGCTGATCACATGACTACAGGGAACGAGTCATGCATCGAGCAGCTCACCAAGAAAGACCCACAATCACGGGAAATGACACAAAATGACAATCTCAAGGGATGCATCTCAAGGACCAAGACAAAGCCTCGAGAGCACAATGCCCAAGAGAAAAGAAATGTAGAGTAGAGGGTACTCAATCAGTAGGAAAGCCGACATATTCCCCAACACTTGCAAATGCCAATGCCAATACCAGAAAAAGTACCAGCAACAGTACAATGCATAAGGAAAAATGCTAATCTCAGCTTACCATTACGTCCTGGAACAATGAATGAGCCTTCTCAACGCATCGACTGCTGGACACGGCACGATGAACACAGTACACTATAGCTCGTAACACCATAACGGTGTCCAAAGTGAAGCAACCATGGAGCAAGAAGCAGATCAGGCTCAGAATAAAGCTGTCCACACTTAAGCAGACACGGACAAGGGTATCACCAAGATAGCAATTCCAAGGCCAACCTCGAAAAGATCCCACCAAATGGGATGAGAAACAATAAGCTCACTAACAAAAGCTCACCAAGAAGGGAAAATCCTAGCTCGCCTGAGCAACTTCTCAATCATAGAATCTAATCGAGCACTTCAACAGAAGCAAAACACATCAGGAGCTGAAACAGACTTAAGATGGAGTGACCAAAACAATGTAAGGATGTGTACGACCATCACACCAATGATAAAAGTCAACAGCAACCTGAGCAACTTATACAAAGACCTCGAACAATGTATCGTAGATTCGAGCCTTTCGGTGAATACTGCCAAGTACAACATGGTCGAGACAGACATCACAGAGAAACCAAGTGATACAGAATCACGAAACCTAATGCTAGCAAATTCCACCAACCATCAGCGTAAATTTGCTCCTCTTTTCAGTAGATCATGTTTGGATAATGTTAGTATCATCAGCAGGATGGGAAATATCATAA